>RAOC01000118.1:0-179642 GCA_009804845.1 Neurospora sp. FGSC 26637 | reverse complement strand
AGCGGACGACGCCGGCGTTGCCCGAGGACCAGACGATGGTGTCGGCGTCCGCCGAGTAGGCGACCGTGCCGCTGCTCTTGGTGGTGTCGGTGCCGTTGTGGATGTTCCACGAGGCGCCGCCGTCCGAGGACACGGCCACCTGTTGCGAGCCGGAGCCGTTGCCGATGCGCACCACGTTGGCGGGCTTGTTGCCGGCGTAGTCGACGTCTGTGGAGCTTGCCCACATGGGCGTCATCCAGGGCGTCTTGGGAGAGGTGCCGAGGTCAGCGCTGGTCTTGAAGGTGAAGCCGCAGTCGTCACCGACGGCCGCGAGAAGCTCGGAGCCCCCGGGGGCGGAGGCGAGACCGAGGACGGCCATTTCTTCGATGCCGACGGCCAATGATGAAATGGAAACGTTGTGGACGGTGTCCCACTTAGTCAGGTCGTGGCCGCCGTAGACGGTAAGACCGGTGGCGTATAGCCAGTGGTCGCTGTCGAGGGGATTGATCTCGAGGGATTCAATCATCCAGCCGAGATGCTTGGAGTCCTGAGAGATGAAGCCGGCCTCGATCCAGGGAGCGTTGGGAGTCTAGTAGCCAGTTGAGGTTAGTACGACGCCAGAAGAGCGTGAGAAGAGGAGATCTTACGGTTAATCCGTAGTACAAGTTCATGTTGGGATAGCCAGACCACTCCCAGATGGGAGACCAGGTGGCTCCGGAGTCGGTAGAGCGGAAGATCTGGGCATCGGGCCACCACGAGTTCAAGCTGGCCACGACAAGGGTACCGGGCTTCTGCATGTCGACACCCAAGCCGCCAAAACCATAGTTGAGGTCGCTGCCAGAAACGGGAGTGATGTTCTTCCAGGTACCGTTGGTGATGTCGTAGCGGTAAACGCCGCCAGCAGTGCCATCGTAGGGACCCATTCCGTCGCTGTAGGTAAGGTAAAGGGCCTTCTCGGTGGGCTGGAGCTTGCACTTGTGAGGGAAGTACGTGCCGGGCTGACCAGCGACGGCGGACCAAGTGGCACCGGCGTCGTTGGAAACCCAGACGGAAGAGGTACTGTTAGTAGCGGAACCAACAAAAATGCGGGACGTGGCGCCGTTGGTGGTAGCGGAAGTCGAGTCGAAGGTAACAAAGGCAATACCCTGCTTGTCGCTATTGAGGCCAGTGGTATCGGATGGGTCTACGATGTAGTCGCCAACAGCCGTGAACGAAGACACCTTGGAGAAGGTGACACCGCCGTCTGTGCTCTTATAGAGGCCGTTGCCGCTGCGAGCACCGAAGTAGATGATCTTGGAGTTCTTGGGATCAACAGCAAGTCTCTCGCCCATGCCGCGACCGGGCATGTTTCCTCCAACCTTGAAGGGCAGTTCGGTGGTGGACCATGTGGCACCTCTGTCGGAACTGCGGATGATAGCACCATTGTTGTCCCATCTGGAGTTTTGTTAGCCCATATCGAAGGGAACGAAGGACTGTTCCAGGACTTACGAGTTGGTGTACATGCCGGTAGCGGCATAGACCTTGTTGGGATCTTGAGTATCGAGAGCAACAGCGTCGATACCCCAGTTGTTCCTGATGATCGTATGGTCAGCGTGCGGGTGAAGAGGGGGTTGACGATATCTAGTACTTACCATTTGGCGTCCGTAGCGATGGAGTCGGTAACGGCAGTCCAGGAGTCATCGGCATTCAGTCTGTAGAGACCACCAATGTCGGTACGAGCATAGGCAACGCCCTTTTCCGTTGGGTGAAAGACAAAGCCAGGCACGAAACCACCGCCACCGCCAATGTTGACGTTCTTCCAGGAAGCAGCAGCCCTCACAGGAGCTACCGCGGCTGCTAGAAGCAGCTGAATGACCGAGAAGCTCTTCATGATGGGCCTATCAAGAGTCGGCACAACAGTTGGAGGTATTGTTCAGCAGAGCCTCCAAGGACCGTCCAGACAGGAGATCACCATGCAGTTAATATATCATCATATTATCGAGCAGGTCCCCACCGTCCCAGTACCAGAGATCGAGACGGAAACCCCCCGTCCGCCAAGGCCATGGTATCTCTACCCGTCTACCCGGAGGGTGCGTACGCCATGGTTCGACAGTGTTCGGAAGCGCTGCCATGGCTGTGAGTCGGTGTAAGTGGAGGCGGCGGAGAGATCGTTTCTTTCGAGGACGACTGGCGTGCTGGAACGTCATGCTCCAGGGTGGGCGGATATGAAGGAGAATGAAGACGAGGTGGAGGCTCAAAAGAGAGAAAGTGACCGAGGATTCCACAAATCGGTTGGTATAGCGAAAGGGGGACAGTCGACATTGCCGGACCCGATCTACCGGCGTTGCTACTTTGGTATATGCGGAAGCGTGGAGCATCAACCTCCGCGTTTCACTTTCCGGGCCATCGCGTGCTTGTCGACGGCAGGGGACAGGGACCAGGGGTGACCGCAATAGCCGACACCGTGGAGATCGTATCACATGTGGGCGACGAGAAAATGCAACTATTAAAGGGTTGCTCTGTATGCAATCTATTTTCGATCATCGGGTTGTTTCTGTGGAAGTCTGGTGATGTTTTTGTTTTGGTCGAGTCGTTGCCGAGGAGAAGTGGGGTGTACAGGTTACTGAGGTCGGTGCTGTTAGCAGGAGACCTCGCACTGACTGATTGAGTACTGAATATTGGAGTTCTTTGTAAGTCAACCAGGACAAAAATGTGCTAGGTATACTTAAACCATCTTGATTAATAACTTTAAAACATCTTTGCCCTTGATTCAGTGTGTTTTATCTCCCAAATGTCAGGCCGTTTGTTAATAAGAGTTGAAGCAGGCAAGAACCCAGCTAACAAGAGTCGTTAACATCCAACCCTAACCCCTAGATACTTTAACAGTCCATCCTCCTCCTCCTCTTCTCTTCTTGACCTTCCCCGCACTCTTCCATTCCGTTGCTTCTCCCCGCACATGCAACGCTGCCATGTTCGGTCGGTGGGATGCACACCGTGTGGCAGCTGACCTTGGAGTTCCAGTTGGGAAACACCAAAGCATCCGTCGGAAGGACATCATGACCGCAACCATCCAACACTCGGACCGTCTCTGATCTTGTCAATTGGACACTCGAACGTCACCTCTTGAAAGGCTTAGAGAAGGACCATCATCTTATTACATTGGGGGGGATATAACTTGACCTCCTCTTGTCTCACGAAATCGGTCAATCCTTCGAGACTCCTCCATCATCTTTAGGTACCTTGTAGTGTTTTATTCCTGGTTACTTACATTGACCCTAACACGATAGACAAACAACACCTGCCCAAAATGGCATCATTCTATCCAAGCTCAATCCCGGACTGGAACAACAACCAAGTCATTCATCGCAACACGCTGCCTCCCCGGAGCCACTTCTTTGTCTACCCAGACAGCGAGAAAGCACTGACTCGTGATGTCTCCTTGGCCAAAGCCCAGCTGCTCTCTGGCGAGTGGAAGTTCAACCTATCCAAGTCGCCTCTGGTAGGTCCAGTGGGATTTCAACAGTTCGATTCCTTCGTGGACCCGGACTGGAAACCCATTCAGGTCCCGGGCATGTGGCAGCTTCAGGGCTTTGGAAAAGGTCCGCATTATACCAACATCAACTACCCTTTCCCGGTGAACACTCCACATGTCCCCATTGATGAGAACGAGTGCGGACGCTACGTGACGTATTTCCAACTTGCCCCCGAGGACAAGGACCATCAACTACGCCTCCGCTTCGAAGGTGTCGACTCGGCTTTTACAGTTTGGTTGAATGGCAAGGATGTCGGCTACTCCCAAGGCTCGCGGAACCCCTCCGAGTTTGATATTACCCAATATGTGAATCTCGAAGGAGACAATATCCTTGCTGTCGAGGTCTACCAGCGATGTGACGGTACTTACATTGAGGACCAGGACCAATGGTGGCTGAGTGGAATCTTTCGCGATGTCTGGATACACAAGTTTCCGAAGAAGTCCCACTTCAAGGATGTCAAGGTCCTGCCCACTCTTGACAACGAGTACAGGAATGGCAAGCTATCCGTGACCATTGAACTTGGCAGTCCGGGAGAAGTTACTTTGAAATTCAAATTGCTTGATCCTGCTGGGGGCGAAGTCATGCAGGGAACAATGGAGGTATCTGGAGAACAGTCCACTGTTATCGCACTCAACATCGAAAACCCCTTGAAGTGGACTGCCGAGACGCCGAACCTTTACACGTTACTACTGACTACGCCAGATTGTGCTCTGACCGAGAGAGTCGGCTTCCGCCGCATTGAACTTCTCGATGGTGTCTTCTCCGTCAACGGAAATTTCATCAAGCTGAGAGGCGTCAACCGTCATGAACATCATCCCGATTTCGGGCGCGCCGTACCATATGAGTGGCTCAAGAGAGACTTGCTGCTCATGAAGCAGCACAACATCAACGCCATTCGGACGTCTCACTACATCAATGACCCTCGGCTATATGAGTTAGCGGACGAGCTCGGCCTGTGGATCCTGGACGAAGCCGATCTAGAGTGCCATGGCATCTTTGTCGTCGGAGGTGATGGGAACAAGATGCTCTCTGACAATCCTGACTGGCAGGAGGCGTACGTTGACCGCGCACGGCAGATGATCATGCGTGACTACAACCGGCCTTCAATCATCATCTGGTCACTCGGCAACGAGTCCGGTTATGGCAGCAACCATAGAGCTATGTACGACTACATCAAGAGCGTCGACACCAGTCGTCCGATTCACTACGAAGGTGACTGGAACGCTCAGTCGGCAGGTATCTTCAGCAGAATGTATGCATCGGTTGACTCCATGGAGGGCTACGCTAGGGAGCCGTCGTGGGACAAACCTTTCGTCTTGTGCGAGTTTGCCCATGCCATGGGCAACGGACCAGGTGCTCTCAAGGAGTATATTGAGATTTTCTACAAATGGCCCAGACTAATGGGAGGCTTCGTATGGGAGTGGGCAAATCACGTATGTGCCCCGGGTTTCATATCGTCCACTCTTTGCATTTGACTAACGGATAATCAGGGCTTGAGAACCAAGAACGCAGACGGAGAAGAGTACATGGCATACGGTGGTGACTTTGGAGATGAGCCCAATGACTTTAACTTCGTCTTGGACGGTCTCTGCTTCTCTAACCACACTCCCACCCCTGGCCTGTTGGAGTATAAGAAGGCCATCGAGCCTGTTCAGACACTAAAACTTGAAAACGGCTATCAGGTGCGAATCATCAACCGATACGACTTTGTCAGTCTTGACCACCTCAAGTGCTTCTATTACTATTCGGATGATGAGCTCGACTGGATTGAGAAGCGCGAGGTTAAGATCCCCAAAGGTACCTCTATTGTCACAAATCATCTCCAACTTCCAAACCAAACCACTGACATAAATTACAGGAGTTAAGCCGCACGAACAAGGACTCATCACAATCGAAGGCCTACTCGACACTGAAGCGCTCAAAGCCGCCGGCCGCCACGACTGCCACCTAACGCTCGAATTCTCCCTCGCCTCCGCAACCAACTGGGCAGAAGCCGGCCACATCGTCGCCACCGGCCAGCTCCCACTCACACCCCCCAACAACCCATTCGCAAACCTTCCCCCGGCCACTAACACCCAATTCGACCTCCTCTCCCCCGCCCTCCTCTCCATCACCAGCTCTAACAACACCTGGGAATTCGACCTCTCCATCGGCGCCCTAAAAAGCTGGAAACGCTCACCCACCACCCCCAACATCCTCACCACCCCACTCACCCTCTGCCTCTACCGCCCGCAAACCGACAACGACCACGGCTGCGACTTTGGTCGTAACTGGACCTCTTCGCGGCTGACCATGGCCAAACACCACCTCCTCTCCGCATCCTGGGACAACCCCTCCTCGCCCGGCTCCGGCTCCAGCTCCGGCTCCGGTCCGCCCACCGTGACTATCAAAGGCCGTTTCGCGCCCCCCGTGCTCAACTGGGCGCTCGAGACCACGACCGTCTACTCCTTTCTCGAAGACGGCAAGATCCACGTCAAGCTTTCGGGGAAACCAGTAGGTAACTGGCTCCCCCGCGCCTGGGCGCGCTTAGGTCTCGAGGTAGGATTGAGAGACGTGCACAGCGCATCGTGGCAGGGTCGCGGACCGGGGGAGTCGTACCGCGACAAGAAGGAATCACAACTTATTGGTTCCTATACCAAGACCATCGACGAGCTGTGGACTGAGTACGAGTTCCCCCAGGAGGGGGGAAATAGGACGGATGTGCGGTCTGTGGAGTTTTTCTCCGAAAGGTGGGAGATGGTGTTGGGAGCGAGGTATGTTAAGCCCGATAACGGGGAGAATACGAGTTTTCAGGCGAGCAGGTATACGGTGATGGATGTGGAGGCGGCGAAACATCCGTTTGAGTTGCACAGGAAGAGGAGGGAGGATACGGTTGTTCATTTGGATTGGATGCATCATGGCTTGGGCACGGGGAGCTGTGGGCCGGAGACGAGGCCGGAGTATACGCTGTGGGCGGATAGGGAGTATGAGGTTGAGGTGGTTTTGTATTGAGTTTCTTTCTTGGGTCTAAAAACATCCCTTCCATCTTTCATGAGCCCTGACTGAGGTTGGTTTGAGGTATTTTGTTAAAAAAAAAAAAAAAAAAAAAAAAAAAAAAAAAAAAAAAAAAAAAAAAAAAAAAAAAAAAAAAAAAAAAAAAAACCAGCCAGCCAGCCTCTCCTTCCATCTTAGCCAGGCAACCTTATAATCCACCCATCCCATCCCATCCCATACCTCCTTCCAACACCCACCCCCCAGCCAACGACCAGTTTCGATCCTGGTCGGATAGCGCAGTCAGTACAGTAGTAGGTACCGTTCCCGGCGTTTCCAAGTAGCTCTGCAATCTCCCACCCCGTCCGTCTCCCACTTAGAGTTCGATTCTCGGACGGGGCAGATCATGAGGTTTGTTCTTTTCAACAAAGACAAAAAAAGGCCGACAGCGTTGCCAACCATCCATGTCGTACACCGCGGGATTTTGTATACTGGCCGGGCTACTACTGGGCCAGTTGAACCGAGAAACTGGTTGGTTGTGCTATCTGTTGGCTGGCTACCTTACTTTTTATTGATTTAATTCAATTATTTTTTAAAAAAAAAAAAAGATTTTAAAATTTTTTTTTTTTTGTTTATGTTTGCGGCATTGGCGTGATGAGTTAGTTAGTTGCATGCAAAAAGAAGTTATTGTGATGATGTAGTTGTGGAGGAAGATGTGCGCGAGAACATTTGAGGAAGAACTAACTCACTTCAAGCACAAGAGGAAATCTCCCGCCGAGGTCTTCGTTTCGAACCATGAAAAAAAGGCCGCCTTCAACGCTGGAAGATTACACCACCAGTCACACTACCTAATAAAATACAACAGACATCAAGGCACAAACAAGTCGATAATCTCTCATTCGCAAAGAAAGCTCGTTCACCCAAAGGCGTGGTGGATTGGCTGGGCTAGTATATAGGTCTAGAGGATTGATTACCTCTAGGTATATACAATTTGTAATGAACTTGGACGTCCAAAGGCAACGACGACACCTCGCCCATCCATCGATCCCTCCACATATCCCACCCCATCGCTGATAAAAAATTAAAAAAATTAAAAAAAAAAGGAAAACCTAAGCCGGCGGCAAAAACGAAGTAAACAACACCCCCTGAATCGCCGCGTACATGACCATAAACACCACAATCCCCTTCCCCAGCTTCTTTTCCTTGTCCCCACCGATCAATTGCTGAGCCAGCCACCAGTACCACAGCGGGTACCCAGACGATATCCGCGTGATGATCTGCACGTGGTACGTGCTTACCGCCAGTACCGCGAGCAACACCTGTTCCGCGGCTGCCGAGCTGATGAGGATTTGCATGCGTTGTTTGGCTGTTGTCTCAGGGTTTTGGTGGATGACTGTCTCGGACTTGACGGCGTCCGATGAAGGTTCTGAGGCAAAAGAGGTTGTTGGGCCAGAAGTGGGGGGAGCAAGCGGTGATGTCTTGTCCTTCCCCGCGGAGTTAACGACGGCCGACGACTGCTGAGGCCGCTGTCTAAGCTGGTCCAGTGCCGATTTGACCAGGATCGCGAGCATCGGAGCAGCGAGTAGGAAAAGAGGAATGTTGGGAAGTGTCCAGTAGCGGAGGAAACCGACGTTCCTGTTCGAAATTTCATTTTGTTAGTGACAAGATTGCAATTTCCCCGCTTTCGGTGACATGACTAAGGTAATATAGGTGATAGAAGTCGGTGGGTGATATGGGAGGAAGTAAGTAAGACGAGAGGCGTTTTGGTGTGTCCAATCGCCGCTGATTTGGAAGGGAGAACAAGAAGCCTCACTTTGCTTCATTCCCACCACCCAGACAGAGTAAACGGAGAAAGAAGTAGCTCCATCCAAACAAAAGAAAAAGAAAATAGGTAAGAAAAGGCCAATCAGAAAAGGACTTACCAATAATGTTTCTGCACAAACGTGTAAATGCTAGGCACCACCGCGCCGCACCACTCCCTCGCTTCTTCTTGTGCCACAAGTTCCTCTAACCCACCACCAGCACCCGCACTCACGCCAGCACCAACGCCACTTCCGCCATAGCCGCCGGTATTACCGCTAACGCCGGATGTCCCGGATACCGCTTCCACCCCAGATGATGACAGGAACTTGTTAGACAACCACAAACTCCCAGAAGGGCAATACCTCAACCACGCCACAGTTTGCGGCGCGATACTTCCCGCCGCTACAAAGATCCCACCCAGGCCTAGGGCGATTAGTCGTCTCAGCATCTTCAGCAGCGGGGCTCTTCCTCTTCCCCCAGACGTAGTAACGAGCCCTGATAGGAGAGCCAAAACTTCCCAAGCAAACGGTAACCCGTTCAAGATACCGTTACTCCTGAACAGTGTGGCCAAGCCGAAGGAGAGGCCGGCTAGGAGGAGGTTGACGTCTCCTTTTAGGGTTAATCCACTCCCGGATCTCTTTTCCTTGCTGCCCGTTGCATCCTTTCCGCTGAAACTGGCAAAAACGCCGTCGGGGTCAGAAAGACACGACCTAGCATAAAACCACCACCCCAAAAACGAAAACAAGGCGCAGGAGCTTTCGGCGTAGGGGGCGGAGAGAAAAAGGCCGGCGGGGGAGAAGATGTAAAGGAGGGAGGTGAGGAGGGCAAGTTTCTTTGTTTGGTAAGGAGAGGAGCTGGAACCGGAGAGTGGTAGAAGGAGGGTTAGGTGATAGAGAACAAGAGAGGCGAGGAGGTGGGAAGCGTTGGAGAGGAGGAGGGCGGTGGTTGCTTCTGCGAGGGCGGTAGGAGAGGTGGCGAGGGGCAGGGGCAGGCCGAGGGTTTGGAGAGCTGTTAGGTTGTTAGCCACTTACATTTGTGAAGTTTGAGGTAGGTAGGTGTGTGAGAGGTGCGTGAAGACGGATGAGGCGAGTATGGATGGGTATGGTGTGAGTCTGAGGCATGCCGACTAGGGGGACATTCTCTTCAACAAAGAGAGCATATCCCCGAACCAGCTCTTCACCACTTATCACCCTCTCACCCTCTCACCTCCTCACGACGCCACAACAACCCATCCATTCCCATCCTCACTCAATTTCCCCAACACCCCAAAAACAAAAATTAAGAAAAGTAAACTCACCCCTCAAAACCCCCCTCACACAAACCACCAACCCCGTCCCAAAAGCCCACTCCTGCTCATAAACATACCCCCTCTTCGCCGAGCTCACAAAATAAATGGCATCCCAACTCGTGAACCTCGTGACCAGCCGCTTGCCAAAGTTCCTCAACAGCTCTGCAACCCCATTACCATCGTTGACAGAGAGAGGTTCGCCATTGCCTATCAGCAATAAGTCGGCTGAAGTGTCGTAGGCGCGGTCGTTGACGAGGATGGAACCAACGGCGATGGCGAGGAGGAAGAGTTTCCAGAGGATGAAGCATTTGATTATGGTCCGAGTGGGATGTGTGAGGGCATTGGAGACCTTGGATCTGGTGGTGGGAGGTCCCGGAGGTGAGGTAGTGGTGGTCATGTCATTGGTTTGGTAAGGGTTGAAACCCTTGGGACGGGAAACTTTGAGCTTCGATAGACGGGGGCCGAGGATAGGTAGACAGCCGGCGATGATGACCCGAAAGAATGTAGTCGGTAAGGGATTGCGATGGGAAGGCCGTGTGGTACGGTGGTACACGTGTATCTCGACTGTCGAAGGTGTACCTGACGGAGTGGTGGTACTGTGTCCCCTGTGTGCTCCCCGTGTGTGATGGTTCGTGGCACTCCAGGAGTTTTTGGTAAAGTTCCACGTGGAGTCAGGGGCTCTCTTCTCGCGCGGTTGGAGTTAGCGGTGTTTCGGTAAGGCTGAACGAACCCGATTAAATGAGAAATCTTTAACTGGTTATGGTTAAAGGTCTCTCTCTTCTTTGGTTTTGTTTCTTCCCAATGCCGTTGTATGTGCCGTGTTGTGGCAATTGTGTGAACGTGGTGTGTGCCTCTTGAGAACGAGGTTGTCACTGGCAGTGTCACCAGCGCCTTGAAGTTGCAGCGAGTGACTTTGTGAAACATTCAGTGTTTGCGGCGTGGCACTGAAACTTACGGTATGCGCTGTATTGCAGAGCGATAATATAACACACACTAAGCTTTTAATAAGATGCAACGCTCGGACCCTCTGCCATGAACATTCTACACGACTGACGACGCTGCCCGTCCGCCATGGTGAGAGCTTCACGCCTCCTTTCCTCTCAAGTAAACAAACTTCCTTTTCCAGCTTGATTCGAAACCTCGGGAGTAACCGGAAACCGCTCCAGCCTCATAGCCATACATATCCCATCGTGGCGGTGAACCACAAGATCGCACGAGGCTATCTGTCGGTAGTTGAGTTGTCAACTCCCGGGCAGAAGGTGGCCTGACCTTCCGAACGAACGATATTCGCATCTTGGTCGCATGTGAAAGGCCGCTGGACAGACAATTCTTGACCATGTCATATCCTCACCAACACCATCCATCCATGTTCAAAAAGTCCAGAACTGCCAAACGGCCATAAAAGGGCCGATGGACATTTTTTGCCTGATGTCTAAACTCCGCTGGATGAGAAAATCAGGAAAAAAAAAAAAAAAAAAAAAAAAAAGACTGCAGAGGGATTTGAGAAAAATACGGCCGGACCTTATTACCATGACATCACTTGTCGCCGTTGACCACCTGCATACCCTGAGATATGTAGAATAGGCGAATGAACCCCCGAAGACACAGCCATTACCCCTGGACTTATTCTTCTGTTATTTTTTTTTTATTTTTTTTTTCCGTTTTATCCTTCGGGCATCATCATCACACTCCAGCTTCTGAGGAGCTCTGCGGAAGTTCTCACGATATGTACTATGTAACCGTTTGACGATCTCCAAAACCCTGCCATCGATCAAATCATGTCATAGTTCGCGCCCTATCAAAGTGGGCTTTTTTTTTTTTTTTTTTTTTTTTCCCCCTCGCCGCGCCTTTCTGACGTTCTGCCCTATGAGTGTCTGACACGCCGAGCCATCTTCTAGGCTTGCCCGAATCAGTGATGGTGAGTGCAACAGTGACATCGTCCGGAAAGCCCCAAACCGGCAGCGGCGTGACACACAATGGCTGGCACCCATAAAAAAAGATGACAGCGGATCGGAGTGACGGACATCGGGGTCCAGAAGGACCCCGTTCCGATATGTATAGAGCGTTCGTTCGGTTCGTGCGGGCGGGACTTTCCGGCGCTTCCCAACCCACACCGCGGTAAAGGAAAATTTCAACACAGTCACCTGCAGCTGCAGTCAGTCATGTCGACGATCGAAACTCGATCGAATCTTTTTTTTTGGAGCCGCCGGGAACATATTTATCCATTTTGTGCGGATTTTGTGTGATTTGTGCATTCGGCCATCCCTCTTTCCGCTTACATAAAACTCTCCAGTCTCCATCGATCCCTGCTGCACTCCACTGCATCGAAATAATCCACAGTGGATTTGACTCCATCGCGAAGTGAAGAAGAATTGGGAAAATGGAGACGAAGTGGACAGCTGCAGCTCCGGCTGCAGGACACCAGTCCGGTGTTTTTCGGTTTTCACCGCCAAAACTCAAAAAGTTCAGCTGGGAGCTGAAGGTGGGTTCAGTTGTTTGCGAAAGCGGGGTTACGTGAACAACAACGACGACAACGAGGAGGACGGACGTGAGTGAAGATGTCTTCACTCTTGAGAGAGATCATTAATAATCGGCTTTTATGAGTTCCAGTAGTCAACGCAAATCACGTAAGTAAGATTGGCCAACGGAGAATTTTATATAACCAAGATCCCGGCCGCCGATGACAAAGTCAGGGATACTATGTCTTGAGGGAAATCATGGAACATGTGGTTGTGGAAACGGCGAACTGTTTCGTTTCGTTCCATGGAACAAATGCCGTATGGTGTCTGTATCAAAAGGAATACCTTTGTGACGCCGTCTGTATAAAAATACAACCCCCGTACGATACCATCCCTACGATACGGAAAACAACTACTGAACATGTCTCTGTTATAACAAACGCTCCATCGGTACAGTCCAAACCATCAACCACCTCTTCATATATCGTCATGTCACCCTGAACACCTCTGTCTGTTCTACCTTTTGTTGTATTCCCGTCTTGTGTATTCTTTCATGTCATCGTGAGGCAGAACAATAACCATGCATGCCTCCCTCACACCCTCAACGCAATCACCTGAACTTGCTAACGATAACCGCAATGATAAGCAGGACCAGCACGGTAATGATGGCAATAGTGATTATCCGATTTGTAGCCATCCTAGTGATAGAGGCACAAGTGGTCAGTATTACTTGGCATCATGATTCGCATCGGGGCAAAGGGAGGGTGGTACCTGCGTGCCATGCCCTTTAGTGTCTTGACACTTCGGTCCACATAGCCTTCACTCTCGTATAGTATCGTGGTGGTGTGCTCGATGACTTCGCGTTGGCTGTGCAGGTCGGCCAGGGTGCTGGCGCCGATGGCCTCTGTCTCGGCGGCCAGCGCCTGGCTGGCCTTGAGGCGTTGTGTGCTCCGGTCGAGCCGGTCGGTGCCTTTTTACGTTTCGGGGCAATGGTCAGCATTCAATATAAGGAGGAAAGGTCCTTTCTGTCCACCACCCACCAGATAGCAACTGCTGCCTCTGCTCAAAATGCCTATCACCACTCGACGAGCCCGGGTTATCGGTATATCTGCCCCCGAACAGGGCGCTCCGGTCCGTGGCCAACGTCTGCAGCTTGCGGCGGTACTTGTCCACGTCGCTCCTGTAGTCGCGCAGTCGCTTGTTGATGGCGGTCCGCGACGAGCTGGGCACGTTCTGCTTCTCCATGTTCATCTGGTCCAGCAGCTCGCCGGCCTCCTCCAGGGCGCGCTCGGCGGTGCTGAGGGCGGCTTTCCGGGGCTCGCCCGTCAGCTCCGAGATCTGGTCGAGCTTCTGGACCAGGTCGGCCTGGACTAGCTGGTATTCCGTCTCATAGTGCTTGAAGAGCTCCGTGCCGGCTTCGCTGTCGAGGATGTTGGCCATGTTGAATTATGTGGAGTAATGTATCACTATCGGAGTTGGTGTTGGTGTGCTGTCGTCGGGCTGGCCGGATCGGGGTTTCGTTTGTATTCGGCGGGTATCGTGATTCTCAATTATTCAGATTCGTCGTTAATCATGCGAAAGAGGGGCGTCGTTGATGCGGTCGCGATGGGGGAGATGTGGTTGGGCTGGCGTGTGGTTGGTCTAATCGCAAGGAGTGGTCGTCGAATGTTGTCGCCAGCGACACTAGTGTGATTCGAGCCCCGTAGTCGGTCGTCTCAGCAGCCTGAACAAGCGAAGTGCAAGGCAGACGGGAGACGCAGTAGTGGGCACGGACCAGATGGCCCGGGCACATGACATTGTTACATACAGTTACAGCGGTCACAGCTGCAGCCTGGACAGGTGACGTACACATGCTTAGCGTTGGCGCAATGCAGTGTTGTTGCAGTACGTGTACGTAAGCGCTGTAATGTATGTAAGGTGTAACTTACACGGACCTTGACAATGAACTCCGTCTGGGACTGCCGGGGACTTTGGCGTCTTCAACTCTTCAATTGGTTTTTTTGTGTGACCGAGTTGGCAATTAAGACTGGATAACGAGTGAACTGTTTGAAACCTCCAGTCAGCGGCCACGTCCCAAGACATACTAAGATGTGACGCGCTTCTTGGCTGGTTTGCGGGGACACAGATTGAGTGTCTGTAATATTTTATCTTTTCCAACTCTTTTTCGAGTTTCTTATCTGTCGTCACCGATGCTTTGGGGAAATGTTCTCCTGACAGCCAAGTCGGAATGGTCGGCAACGTTGTCTTGCGGCGCAGTGAGCGGCCTGACATGGCCACGAGATTAGCTCCTCAGTTTCCAGTTGCTGCTCTTAAATCATATATATGTATGTCAGCTATGACATTGAATTTTACAGCCAACATCAAAAACACCAGGACCAGCCTCGTGGCACACACATTTTGTCGCACTCCTCGCGTCAGGCTTCCAAGCAAATCCAACCTGGAAGCTTCACCAGATGATACCTGCCCGTCTGACTAAACCTCCAACTCAAAACATCACCACCAACCAACGGACAAATCAACGACTCCGGTCACAATTCGAGAATCCGCTGCGAGGTTCTTCATTCGAAGCTTTGTCAGGCCGATCCACTCTCGGCACGCAGTGGGACTCACTGGAATCCATCATCGTGGAGACATTCACCGATCGAGTTACGCCAACGTCCGACGGGTTTTGAGCTTTTTGGGGGCACCATCGACACATCGGCGCCATCGGCACCGAACTGGCCCCATCTTGGAGATTCGCCTAGGCTAGTTCAGGGCTTGGCTACCAGGATCCAGCAGCATCTGCCGTGCGCTTCCATCGTCGCTTTTTCTCTTCTTTGGGCGTCGCAGGTGTCGTGACCGGCCATTGACAGCTTTCAGTTTCAGAGCTCCTCGCAGCTCGGCACAGCTTAAACCCCGTCAGAGGGTGAGACCCTGTCACTCCGAGTCTGCCCCGGCCCCCCTTGACCTGTTTGTTGACAACCACACACCGTGACACCACAACGACCGGGGCTTTGCTTCTCTCGGGCTCCTCCAGAACTCCAGAGGCTCCGGGAGCCCAGGGTCTGTTTTTCTCCAGTTCCTCACCTTATCCATACCGGAACGGCCAATTAATTCAATAAAGCGTCAGGGCTCTCCTTGCCTTTCTTTCTCCACGTCCCTGGTCTCTCCCAGGCGCATCTCCTGTTGATCTGGAATCCTGTTCTTGCTTCTTTCCGTTCCTTCTCTCGCGACTTTTCTCTTTTCTCCGTTACGACGCCACCGGACCGAAAGAGTAAACCTTTGCATATAACGTTCCATCACCTCACTACTAGCCAACTGTTTACCAGGCAACAGCATATCGACTAGAGCTCCCCATTGCCGAGTCAACAAGGGGAATGATATCTATCGTCTTTGTCGGATTGCGGCAGAGCGGGAATCCACTATCGACCTTTGAGCTTCACTTTCCGTGTTTCGGGATCTGCGCATGTGGCGGTGCTTTGAAAGCAGGGGGATATAGTCGACTTCCGGGTTCCGAATACCAACATCTCATATAAGACGGTCAACTGCACACCAACCTATCATCGCGGCTGGTTCCGTTGAGACTCGACGACAACTTGATCGATCCTTCCTCATACGGCAGTTTCTCAAGGTCCATCCATACCTCTACGCCCCTTCCTACTACCATCTCATTTGCGACTTCCTTCCTTACCATACCCGTCTTGTCGAGCCCAAACGGAAAGGGCCTCCGGGGCCCTAGGGGTACTTCATTAACATGTTTCTCCATTCGGGCGCCAGTATTCACGGCCATGAATACTCCAACAAACCCTCATCACCCCAGTCATCACACAAGCTACGACCCTCTCTTCTATCCTCGGCTCTCTCACCACCCAAGAACCTTGTGACCACGACTACCGACATCCCAAAGAAGCCTGTTTTGCGACAACGGCCAGCATCAGAGTACATCCCTCGAAACCGCACCCCCGAGCCATTAGTTCGCTTCCTGGAACCCGAGGTGGTGGGGCCCCAGACGCCTGCCATGAACCATGAAGACCACCATGTATTGTCTGATTCCGAAACCAGCGAGGCGGCCGTCTCAGTCGATGGTCACTCTGACCCGGGCCGCCGTTCCCGTCGCCGTCGGACTACCTCCCGCAAGAGCACCACCTACTACCTTGGTTATCCCACCCCAAAGAAGCTTGGAAATCTCAAGGTGATGCATACAGTTCTACCTAGGCTGCTCTTGCAACTCAAGGCCGTGTCTCCCGATGGCCATGCGCGCCCTATGCTCGAGGTCTTCCCGTCTTCGCGGATCGCCGGCCTTGTGATAACTCCCCGACTGGCAAAGCGGTTTCCGGGCATTTTCGGGGTCAAGCGCCAGCTTGGGTACGACGACCTAGTGCTGATGAAGCGGGATGATGACGAGTTGGACCGGGAGGGTTCGGAAAGCGGTGACAGTGACGAGACCTTTGAGAAGAGCAAGCTTCTTGCTGTGTATAGCCCGGTCAAGCATTCGGAGGAAACGGAGATTGTATTGGGAGATGGATCCATCTGGACCGCCAAAGCGTTGCCTAACGGGTGCTACGACTTTGTCCATGTCGATGAATTCGGTCATGTAACAACAGCCCGCTGGGCTCGCCGAAGCGTTGGCAAAAAACCATCTACACCATCAGCGGATGCACTTGCGCCGCCGCCCGAATATCCACGCTTCACCTTCAGTATCATCAACCCCTTGTCACGACGCCATCCAGTCATGGCAACCCTAACTCACTGTACACTCAATGTCCAGGACACTTACACCACTGTCTCCTCATCATATGGTCGCTTCCCACCAAGGCCACTTGGTCGCGCAGCTTCAGTCAATGCTCTCAGCCGGGGTGGCTCATCGTCTTGCCCCTCGAGCCCACTAAACTCATCACCAGAAGATAGCGAAGCTGACTCCGGGATCGGCATCACCCAACCCGAGCCCGAGCCTGAGCGAACCGTGCGCATTATCGACGAAGCTACCAAGTCTCTCATCTCGATCACGGCCTTATGGATAGTCCTGCGGTCAGGGTGGTCACCAAATTACGTTCCCAGCACTCACAACCACACCAGTGCCTGCTCGGACGACAAGTCACCAACAACACCAACGACGGGCAACGAAAAGATCCGCCGCAGACATACATGGTCCCGACCGATCGCATCCGACTCCTTGTGCTCCTCAAAGGGCAGCACCCCGCCAATAAGCCGGCAACCGTCCGACTCAGAAACACCACAATTACAACAGTCAACAACACCAGCGCAATCGGCCAAACCAAAACGCCACTCCATGCCCGCCCAACCTATCGACAAAGCCATCAGCGAACGGTGCACCTCACCCGCCCCTTCTGCAAGCAACGTCCGCCTACCCGGCCCGCGCCGCGCAACCAGTACCGGCGCCAACTTCATGCGACACCGCTTACTCTCTGAAGCGCAAAGCGATCAGGATTTGGGCAGCCCTATTAGCGAAAAAGTGCGGCATGGATTGCAAGGAATGTGTCCGTTGAGGAACAGGTCGGCGGACCCACTGGTGGGCGGAGGGTTACTGCATTCTCAGCACAGCTATTTCGGGCATCAGAGGGACGATTCGATCGCGACGACGTATTGCGCGCCTATTCAGGAAATTAGGCCTTCGATGGATATGAGGCCGGCGGCGGAAATAGTGGCAGAAGCAGGAAGTAAGACACGTGAAGTGCCAAAGTTGGTGGTGGATACCACCTTTACTGTGGATAAGGGTTTGAAGGGCGAGAAGGAGAAGAAGCCGGGGATGAGGATGATGCTGAAGAGATGGGTTCACAAGCTTGGGTCTTGCTAGAGACGATGGCCCTCAATGAGAGGAGGTTGCGAAGAAAGAATGAAAGTAAAGGAAGGAGGATGGAGAGGAATTATTATACCCATTTGTTGTTATTAGCTCTATGGTTCTTTTTTTTTTTTTTTTTTTTTTTTTTTTTTTTTTTTTTTTTTTTTTTTTTTTTTTTTTTTTTTTTTTTTTTTTTTTTTTTTTTTAAGGGGAACTGGAACTGGCATGGAGTCAATGGTCCACACTCATCTCATTCATACCCACGATATCATACTCTATCATTACCATATATATGTTCAATGAGATCACTGAATCATGAATCAACTACAAGGCTCTCCATCCTCTTTTCTAGTGCCTCATTTGCTTCCTTGCTTATCCAACAAGGAGCTGATCGTTTAATCAGTAGCCAAAATGCCTGCTAACCCACATATCTGCATGCAAGGCTCACCAGTACGTTTAGACCACATGCTGGACAGGTTACCCAGTGCGAGCCGAGTTAAGGGCCATAACTTTGCGGCTGTACGCGGGGTAACCTCACCCGAACCTCGAAGCAAACTTGATCCGTGTCTCTCGCCAAAGTCGACGCTTCCTGCTAGCCACCATCTCGCGAACCATTCCCTCTCTTCGCGCACGAAATTGGCCGACTCTTAACTCCCACTTCCTAGGAGGAATTCAAAAGTCTCAAGAGCAGTAACATCATGGACTCTCTCGAACGTTGCAATCTCGTCATCCAGCGGCGCTTCAATCTCGTCATCCAGCGGCGCTTCAATCTCGTCATCCAGCGGCGCTTCAATCTCGTCATCCAGCGGCGCTTCCCGCGGCTCCTCCGTCCCCCGCCTCCCCCTCGGCCACTTGCTCCCGGAACGCCCCAAATCAACTCCTGGACCGATCTCTGCTTCCTCCGCGAATCTCTTGCACCACCGTGCAATGACCCCGAGCGCGTCTGGACCACCTTCGCCGCCGTCGACGCCTCGGAGTCCGATCACCTCTTCTTCGGCCATGCCCCCATCAAGATATCCGATATCTCTTTTGCCCAGATCACAGCTTCGCTGGAACCAGTGCCGGATGACCACCTCTATCCGATTGTACCTTCGGTGTATGAGCTCACCATTGCACCAAGGGACTTACCAAAGTGAGTCGTTTACGTCAAACGTAACTTGGGGCATTATGAAGAATACCTCTATAGGAACGGGGGATGGGGTGCTCTAGCTCTAGCTCTAGCTCCAGCTCCGGCTGAGCTTCCTCCCCGGCTTTTGAGAGAGGCTCGTATTTTGGAGGTTATTTCGCGGAGTGAAAGCGGGCCGCATCCAAATGTAGTCGAGTACCTCGGCGTCCGAATCAATCGGTCGCGGATCACGAGTTTGGTGATGCGACGGTACGAATATAGCATCTACAGTTACCTCCAGCAGCTGGGGATTGGCGCCATGACCGTGGATGAGAAGGATAAGTTCATGGAGGCTTTGGGGGATGTAGTGCTGCGGTATTTGCATGAGGAGCTAGGGGTGGCGCATAATGATATTAATCCGTTTAATGTTATGGTGGATGTTAGGGAGGGGAGGGTGGTTCCGGTTTTGGGAGGGTTTGGGGCGTCGAGGAAGATTGATGAGAGGATTGCCGGGGGAAGGAGAGGGATGCTTCCGGGTTGGACTTGGAGGGATGAGAGGGAGGAGGAGTATATGACGAGTGAGGTGAGGCATGATGTTTTTGCGTTGGGTAAGATGCGCAGTTGGTTGGAGAGGCCGGAGTTTGAGATGTAGGATGGATGGATGGATGGAAAAGTTGGGGTGAGGGAATGAAAATACCGACTCTGCAGATGTAAAGTTTGGGAGGGGAGCACCTTCCGTAACGAACATCACGGGCTGCTCCAACCTAGAGGTATGTACCTACTTCTACTTGGTAAGCGCCTTGTGGCAGTCGTGGCCCACCACTGCTGACTGTAGTGATTGTACTTATTCCGGTCTGCGGGAAATCTTTCCTTTTTTTCCTCTTCATCCTCGATTTCTCATCAATCAGCTTGATCATCGATTGGATGTTCGCCTTTCTTGGTTTGGTTTCAAGCCTGCCTTTTTGCCGTGGAATTGGTTGTTTGGCTGCCATTAGTCTTCAGTCTTCCTTTCCCTCGACAGCCACCAAAGAGACGACGAATGATGGACCCTTTGCAAGTGCGGGGCGTTCCAGTGGGAGACACTCGACCTCCACGGTGATGATTGGCGGTGATTGGACTGGCGATGCCCAATCCTTTTGAGTACCTATCCGTTGTGGTACACTACACTACAAATGGAATGCAAGACATGATTGGAAAGGGATTGATTGGAAAGGGATTGCTAGGTATTTTTGATTCCCATTTCTTTCCCGGAACATGAGCTAATCGGGTTGCCTCGCTAAGCGCTGCACCAGTTGCCGGAAGACTACCCCCACATGGCCCATTGTGTATGGAGCCACGCGAGCCATTGGCAAGACAGCCTTTTCAAAGACGTGAAGAGAGGCCGTCGCTGTCTGCTCCATGGGCTGACAGATGGATTACGCCTCGAGGCTTCAGGGTTAAGTCGGCAGACTTGCGCAGAAACAACCTCAACATCAACACCTCGTCATTTCTCGCCTCAGCTGTGAACAGCCACCCCTTATCTGCCGAGTTTCGCGACAACTACGCTTACAGATTCTCCCACCGCGTTGCCCTTGTCGTCTTCTGTACGAGGTAGTGGCATTGTATTGGGCGCATCTGGATCTTCACAAGTGAGAGCGACGTCGGTGAAAAGTCTCGCTTGCGCATTGCGCACTCTCCCACTACTTCCTCCTCATTTCAGCTCCTCCCATCAACTCTTGTTCTACATGTTGACGGAACTTCTGCCCTCGGCGCAACGTACTCAGACATGCCACGCTCACGACTGTTCAAAGATTTTCTGGGTGGTTGCTTCGGGATTTCCTCACACGACGGCCATAGGGACGACCGTGACAATGACGACGCCCGAAAGAACATGAACGGCACCAACATGGACGGTACCAATATGGACGGCATCAACATGGACGGCATCAACATGGACGGCATCAACATGGACGGCATCAACATGGACGGCATCAACATGGACGGCATCAACATGGACGACAGCAACATGGACGACAGCAACATGGACGGCATCAACATTGACTTTCGACAACGAAAACCCGAATTTGTGCATGACTTGTAGAAAAGTCAATTTCAAAGCACTATTTACGAGTCACGATTGCTTGCTAGAGAAGAGGTTCGACAATAGCTTTACGATAGAATCTCCTGGTAATACGCTGGCGTGCCGTTGCGTGTATGGACTTAAAGTTCCCAGAAATCCACCAAGAAGTGGTGGTTGGATAGACGACAGAGTTTTACCGGGCAAATTGGATAACCAAGCGGCAGCTTGTTTGTTCTGTGTTTTTCTGTATCAGTGCCAGGCTCGCTTAGATCTTGTTCCAACAGGCGAAGACTGGTACTGCGAAATACGTCCGGCCCATTCAATTGAAGACTATCCGCTACAGACATCGAATGATGGGATTGGCAACACACCCCGTTACGTACAGGACGTTGCGGTCTTGGAATTCTCAAAACATACAGCAGGAACCCCCATAACGAACACGTACCGGTCGCAGCGGATTCTGCGTGTGGTTGACCCTGGCACAACGACTTTGACACGAGATAAACGTTCTGGCGGTGGCCTTCTAGGAAGGACACTCGATCCTTACGGAGTCAACTTTAATCTTATTGGCGAATGGCTAACGCTCTGCCGGTCGACGCATTCTCATTGCCAAGATGTAGACACAGGCTCTATTCCAGGACTTGTGGTCATTGACTGCACCACAGGTTATATTGTACCCTTCCCTCCCACAGAGAATATTGCTAGTCAGGAGGCTGCCCATTATGTCACGCTCAGTTATCTCTGGGGAACAGCTACGGAGTTCCACGGGCCAGTTCTTCGGTTTAGCAGTGGCGGGGATGTGGGCGGTCTCGCTCTCCCTGATGATATCCCCTTGGTCATTAGTGACGCGATACGAGTGGTTGAGCAACTGGGATACAGATATCTGTGGGTGGATAGGTACTGTATCCCGCAAGACGGTGCTGCCAAGCAAATTCAGATCCTGAACATGGGGAGGATATACTCGAGATCCAGCTTAACGATCATTGCTGCGGCCGGAGAAGGGCCCGAGTATGGACTTCCAGGCATCAGCTCGCGAGCCCGCACTGCGCAGTTGGGAGTGCAAGTCACCGACGAGATTTCTCTACTATTGTACGAAGCGCCGAAGGATTATATTGAGAAATCAAAATGGAATACTCGAGGTTGGACGTACCAAGAAGGTCTTTTATCGAAGCGTAGGCTCGTCTTCACGGATGTTATGGTCTACTTTCAATGCCAGGAGATGCACGGCGATGAAGTACTGTCGATTCCTATCCCAGGACCAGGAGAGGACCTTGGTGACATTCGTGCACCTTCGTTTAAAGCGTTGGGGCGGAATCACAACTTTTGGAGGGTGTTTCCGCAAACCACAGATTGGAACAATTCTTTGACGGCCTGGGACAGGATCAGTGAATATGGACCGAGAGAACTTGGTTACGACTCTGATGCGTTGAACGCCATCAGTGGTGTTATGGGAATGTACGCGCTCGTAGCTGGGGAATCGGCGTTCAAGTTATTTTGTGGCTTACCCATTCTGCCTATTCGGTCATGGGAGGAGCATGGGGATGAGTATTGGGGACATGATGTTGACAAATTGCGGGCATGCTCTTTCCGCAACTGGTTTCAAGATGCAGACCCGCGCGAAGGAGCAACGAAGGCCGAGGAGATTGACGAGAATAACCTCACTTGCAGCCTGGCTTACAGTCTTTCCTGGGAGCACTCTTGGGGCATATTTATTGATGAGGACCTGGCTCCAGCCAGCTTCGAACTGGCCCGAAGGCCACTGTTTGGCAGTTGGACAGTGGCTGGTTGGAGAACCAGAAAGTATTGCCCCCATCCGATCACGTTTTTCGACAGTTGCCTGAGAATTAGCGTACAGTACAGTGATGAGCTGTTACTGGACTGGGAGGATGACAACGCAAGGATTCTCGATCTCTCACGCAATGGCAAAATGCCCCTGAGTCTCAATATTAGGGGACTGGTTATGGATATGGACGTTATATGGCAAAGTCCAGGGTGGCTGCTTACATCGCCTTTCATATGGCACTATAATCTTTTTTGGTCGCCCCGATGGCTTTTTGAAGAAGAGGGCTCTGGCAAAAGAACTGGGGACGGGTTCCTTTTTCTGATCTTGGGATGCGAAAGTGAAGAAGAATATATTATGGTTTCGGGAATGATAATTCGGCCGGTGAAAGGGAGGTCAGATGGACAGCCTGGCACATTTCACGAGAAATTGAACAGTCACAAATTCACGTTGAGCATGGATGACTGGTCACAACTGGGAAAAGTGACAAGGGAGATGGAGGTGCGATTGATATAAGACGACTTGCAATGGGTGGTTGCCGGATTTAGCTATGCCAGAATGACACACCGAGTCACAAAAACGGACTCAACACACTACCCCATCAAGCTCATCTTGACTAGGTACCTAAAGGCACTACACAAACCAAGTGGCCTGAAGGAAGTCAATATATAATGACAATACTATCTCTGATTTTGGGCCTACCCATCTGCCGAATATTTCGTTACTGTTACTATCCCTTCCTTTATCCAAGTATCCCGTTGCCTAAGCCTTGGCAACGTCGTCTCCCCTACCTCTTTAACTGTCACATGCTTCTTCGGCAACTGGCCAGCGCTTGGTTAACAAACACTCGCTCTTTGAACAAGACAGGGCATCAAAATCGGGTTCTGGTCAAAAGATAGCTTCTTCTTGAAAACGCGGTACGCTCAGAAACTGTCGAGTTGACTACAAGAAGGGTGGTGCGTGCAGCATGGAGTCGACATTGAACGTGGTTATATCAACCTAGATATGGGCCGCTTCTTGATCTGCGTATCTCTAAAACCCAACCTGTGAAGGAAACCATCACGTATGTAGGATGTAAAGCTGGAATAAAACCTGGTATCTCGCTTTGAGGTGGTAACTGTATGTCTATCCGCCCCATACCCGGAACTCCGTAAATCATTCAGTAAAACTCCGAGTGTAGTTTGCTTAGTCCGAATCGGAATCGTAAGCCACGAGCCCGGGTTTGCTCGTTTGTGTAACCGCCGTCGCCTGGGCCACATATGGCGACTTCTCGTCGCTTTTGGTCTCCTCCTTATCTCTCAATCCAGCATCTTCGCCCTCGGCAATAGAACCACTCGTCAATGATGCTGCTTCCGCGAGTGGTGGACCCGGCGTCTCCTCCCCAGCAGCCCGTTTCCTCTTGAGCCCGGGTATCAAAGCCCCTCGCGGCTTGAGTGTCGACTCCTTACTCCCCCAGTCGAGGAACGGATCCTTAGCCGCTCGAGTATTACCCACAATCTCCGAGACCAACGCCTCCCGCATCTTGGTAGCAGCAATCTCTGACTTCAGCTTCCCCTTATACCCATCCCTCTTCTTCCCATTCTTCTCCTCCTTTTTGCCCTTCTCATCACCCTCAAACAACGGCCTCGCCAGCACCTTCTGCACCACATCATCCCTCCCAAAAAGCAGCCCATCGGGCACGCCCCCAAACTCAATCAACCTCGCCCTCCTCTCATCCTCTTCCGTGCCCGGCAGCAGTTCAATGCCCAACCCCATCCTCTCCTTCAGGTCTTCCGTCCTCTCCGCCTCTTTTTCCCTCTCCTTCCTCCCCACCCTAAACGCCTTCCTCAGCTTCTGATTCCTCGCATACGGATCCTCCCAAGCCTTCTCCTGCGCCTCCAGCAACTCATCAATCCTGACCTTCGCCTCCTCCGCCCTCTCCCGGTCCGCAATCGTCTTCTCCAGCTTCCCAAACGCCGCATCCCTCTGTTCCTGCCTCTCCTTTTCCGTCTGGATCTCAAACCCACCGCTTCCTTCCCCCAGTCTAACCAAACTCTCCCCATCCCCCGAATCCCCCGAATCCCTCGCCCGCCCCCCTCTAACAACGACATACCTCGTCATCTTCGGATCCGTCCTGATCTCAATCTCCCCGCCGCAGACCCCATGCTTGATGGTGAAACTCCAGATGGGTGTAGAATAATAATTGCCGACTTTCTTCTTGGCCGCGTTGAACCGCACTCCCTGTCCGATGATGGTGGGGTTGTGAGGCTGACAAGTGTCGCACCACACGGCGAAGGGGAGCTCGAAGACCACGGTTAGGATCCCCTGAGAGGCGAGCTTGGAGGCGCGGGCGCCGAGCGGGTGCTTTTTGCTGAGCTGGTTGCCGGTGTGGACGCCTTCGGCGTCTGGGGGGACGTATTTGCCCATGTTGAAGCCTTGCATTTTGGTGGTGGGAGGGGGCCGGAGCCGGAGCCGGTGGTGTTTGGTGAGGCGGTTGGGTTGGAGTGGGAATCGGGAGATGGATGGATGGGTGGTCTAGTCTAGTCGGGGAAAAGTCCAGGTGCAGGGGGTTGTGGTGGTTATGCTTCGGATTGGGATGAGTCGCGAAAGACAAAGAAAATGAACAAGTTGAAAATGGGAAAATGACGGACAACTTGGCTGACGTTGATGTTACCCTGAAGTTGTCCCTTCAGCCGCTGGATCTGACCCGCCGCAGCGGTTAAGTGGGGGCCGTGCGGCTGAACCGTCAGGGCTGCAAGGCTGCTGGGGCGGCGGGGACCACCCGCTTTTTAGGCGCATTGGTCACCCAGGATCCACTCTTCAGTGGAAATTGTTAACATCGTCTGTTTCGTCATCGATCTTCAAGACAACAAAGGTCATGAACAACATTCCACAGACCCTCCTTTCTATCCAAACCCCTAATCCCTAAACTGCCCCTGTCCTTCATACACCCACTTCTTCACATAAACCGGCGCTCCCACCCATTTCTCTAGTAGAGGGACAACCACCGGGTCCGGAACAGGGACATACGAGATCCCGCGGAACCTAACATGCGGCACCAGCCCTCCTCCCTCGCCGCCCTCGCCGACTGGTGAAGAGTTATGTCCAGGAAACAACCCGGTAGCTGACCCAGCAGGTAAAAGCACAATACCAAGGTCGAGATGATGATGGTTCTGCGTCAAAAACACGCTCACGCCCGCTTCGTCCTGCTCCTTTTCCGGAACGAAATCGAGGTCGATGGCATACCGGAACAGGGTATCCTGTTGTCTCCGTCCTACAAAGCTCTGCCCCTACGCTCCGGCGTAATTCCCATTTTCCAGCCCCGTTAGATTCAGCCTTGACGGGTTTAACTTTAACGTCCCCTTCTTCTCAGGCGGTGGGACAGCATAATGCAACGGGTTGGGAAATCGCCAGTGGGTGAAATGCGCCGGCAGTCCTTTATGAGCATCAAAGGAAGTCATGTGGTCGTCCTCGGTGATGTGACCGTCGGGGATCTTCTTATTCTTTGGGTTGGGCAGCGGCCAGCTGGAGATGGTGCCGCTGATGGGAGATCAGATGGAAAAGTCAGACCCGGAAGACCAGGAGACGGGGGTTAAGACGGTTTCCAGACCCATGGGGTAATTGAGGTAGGAAGGGTTTCCAAAAATCCGGGGTAAACACCCACGCATCCCAGCCTGCCACCCCGCAGGGAATGAGGAGGAGAGAGGAGGTTCGACGTCATATTTCCCCTCGCGCAAAGTCATCAGCTGAATGGTGATCCGTGGTAAAATGTGCCGAACTTAGCCTGTCGATGTCGGTTATGAGCAGTCTCCTTGGGGTTTACCCTAATGGGCGAGGTTGGGAATGGCTTCATTTGAACGGATTGTAAACGACAACCAAAGAACATGATAAAAAAGGTCAAACGATCAACAACATAATAATTGACGCCATCAGAGGGTGTTCGTTGAAGATGGACGGACTTCCCATTGTGCAGAAGGATATGACGAATATGTTTTGCATCAGAGATCCTTAAGGTACCTTGACGGCCCGCCCCGCCATCGGATGAAATCCCATGACGCGTTCACGACACTTCCACAGAGGAAGTCCTTCGCATTGAATGGAGGACAATAGAAACTTGCCGATGGACTCTGAGCCATAACTGACCAATATGTGACATCAAGCTCGGCCTCATTTGGCGAACAAAGACCCTTCACCAACCCCATCTGGGCCAAAACCCGCTTTGTTGTCGTCCGAACATTCAACATAGCCTTTGTCCCTTTGTCAATAGAGTTCGACCTATAACTTATCAGACAATACCCCACTCTACCTCACTTCCTATTCTACCTATCTACCTCTTATACCAATTGTATTTGTTCATTTTATTCCCTCCTCCTTCGCAGTTGCTCCACCGCTTTCCCTAGCAAGCCCCAGCGAAATGAAACATAGAATGTTCGATCACCAGTCCCCCCCTAGCCCAATCTGACAAGTCTTCCAGCAGCTCGGTACAAATACCCAGTGCACACTATCGTCTTACTCCAGTCCCTCGTCAAGTCCAGATTCTCTCTGCCGATCCGTCATCAAACTATCGGCAGTCACTCCAAGCCCTGGATCATCGTTCATCATCGTTCAACCCTCACATATTTCTCAACATCACCAACCAAACCGACGACACTCCCGAAATAGCAAACAGTCTCGAGAGCCCGATAACTACAGTAATCAACAATACCACCCAAGATGTCGTCGCCCGGCACGTCTTCTAAAAAGCCCAAGAAACCCCTCTTCATCCTTCCCAAGTCTCACTTCGACAAAGTCGCCGCCTCCTCCTCGGGGGAAACCCTCCTCTCCAAGCGCCCGCCTACTCCTTACTACCCTCCTTCGAACACGAACTCCTCCCATCAGTTTGGTGGTGAGAGTTCGGGAGTCGATGCGAAGAAGGAGGAAGACCAACATAAAGGCCAAGATTGGGAGAAGGATGGCAACATCCAGAAGCAGAAGAAATAAGGCCACGTACGTAAAACCCAATCCAACTCCCGAAAGTTTTTTTTTTTGTTTGTTTTGTTTTTACCCTAAGCTTGATTGCTTGACCTGGGCCCTGGGCCTTCGGAAGAAACTTTTACTCCCGTCTTCTGAGTTCAGGTTGATAAGTTGATAAGTCAGGATCTGTCTGCTCTGGTGGCGACAGTTCAGGTTTAGACTTCAGACCAAGCGCCCAGCATCCAGCATTTCCAGATCCCAGCTTCCCAGCTTCCCCTGACTTCAGCGCCCAGCGGTGCTCAATGTGCTCACAGTACTCAAGCGGTACTCGCGCTGCTCAAGATGCAGCGATGAAAAGTAGAGCCAACCAGAGATTACCTAGCCGTTCTGGCCGTTCAATCCCTGTTGTGTTCAAGGTCCAACCAAGGCGTTGACGGCCCGCACACTCCGCACTTTGACCTGAAATGGTCTCCAAGGCCAACCATATATCAGCTGAATGAGCTTTCCCATATCTTCTACCCTGCGAAGGTAGACTTGTAGGAGCTAATTCAACGCTAATAATTTTTCCAGTACTGGATTGTAGACTTTAGAGGTATCTGAGTTCGGTAATGTGGAACTGGGTCTTGTGAAGGTTAGTTACTTAAACGCTCGCGATGCTTTTTATTATACTCTGTGGTCTGATGTGTGGATAGTTGGCTGACTTGTATACAATTAGTGATGACGTGAGTGAGGACGTGAGGTATCAGGACATACTGTGGTGGGTTTGGTAAACCGGGTTTTCACTATCCTCCCCACTAGAGGTAGTTAGTAGTGGCAGTCATCCTGGAGAGTCCGTAGTATGGGATAGCATTGGTATCTCTTCACACTGTCACCAAACATGTTTCCCCACCTGCCTGCAAGATGTGAATCATCCATTCTGTTTCCCGTTCCTATCTGTGCTATGTGCCTTATGTGTCCATACAACTTCCCAAACAAAAATCAGATATCCACCCACCAAGTCCAAGTAACTTTTAAAGCTCAGTTTGTTTGCACATCCTCATTCTTTTGCTTTTCAGACAAGTTCACCCCTAATAACCAGACAGGACAACAACAAGAGTAGAGAGAGTGAGTTCAAGGAAAAGGGGTATCGTTCCCGCCACCAGTTACCAGTGATCACCGTAAACATCCAGACCGTTCCAGGAGAAACAACAGAGGGCACCGTTGCCAGCCGCCGCCGCCGCCGCCGCCGCCGCCGCCATAGGGTAACAACCACCGTCGACGCCGTTTTTCCAGAACCAACAAGCAAGTCAAGCAAGAGACGTAGTAGCAAGGTGGAGAACAAAGAAAAATAAAGCAAGAAGGGGGGGCAAAGAGCCAAAAAAAAAGCATGGTGCAGAAGTAGAAGAGAAGGCAAAGCGAAAAAGCAAAGGCAGCAAATTACAAAGCTTCGTATCTGCAACATCCTGTGCGTGAGCGGTATCGTGTTCTTATTCGTGTTCGGGAAAGGAAGAAAATGAGAAAAGGGGCTGAGAAAGATTTGGTAGGTCAAGAAGCGAAGAGCACCTGCTTTACCATCTAGTTAGTTTCAACTTCGCCAGAGTAGTCCAAGAATACGAGCGCACCACCACTTACCAACAAGCCAGCCACTTTCACCAACCAGAGCAACCTTCAACGCTCACTAGCAGGATCGAAGAGTAGTTCACATCCCCGACCCAAAGTAAGCCCCCGTAGCCGTAGCCCCATAATAATCATGATGCCGCCCATGATACCCATGCGCAGCATCCATAGTCGCATACCCTTGAGTATGGGGCGGTAGCGTAACGCTGTGGACCACGCGGTGATGATGATCGTAGTGATCCCGACCATAAGGGTCTCTCCCATAGGAATGATCAAGCGGATCATCCATCCCGGTACCATGTAACAGCCTAGGCCGCTTGCCAGCCCTGTTGTAATCGTAGTACCGATCGTCGGCGGTGGTGCCGGTGGTCAGACTGAGGGCTGTGCCGGGGTACGAGTACTGCTGCGCGGCGGCGACGCCGGTAAAGGAGTAGTTACCGCCGCTGCCGACGGTGGTGGCTGCGGACGCGCCAAAGCCGCCTACGCCCGTGCCGGTGGGGGAGGTGAGCATTGTGTTTGAGGGAGAGTCGAGGAGGCTTGAGGACGTCTGGGAGGCTAGTGAGCCGCGGTGGTGTTGGCCGCGATCCAAGTGGCCGATGCCAGGGATGAGGTCGTGGTGGTGATGGCCGGCTAGGGTGGTGTTGATGCGGTGGATCGGGCTGGTGCTCGTTGGGGAGAGCTCATCGTGGCTACCGCCGCTACCGTGGGACTGGGAGTGGTGGGAGATGGTGATGGGCGAGTATTGTTGTCCGCCTAGACCTATCGTTGAGCCAGTCCGCAGACGTCCTACGACACCACCGCTGCCTGCTCCGACTCCTAGTGCGCCAACACCCCTCTTGCGCGTGCTGACACTTCGGCTGTCCTTGCGTAGTCGGATGCGCACGCCCTGATCGCTGAAGGACCTTGTCAAAAAGGTGCTCTCGGCCATTCCGGGGAAGTACCGATGAGGGAACACGACGAACTTGTCCGAGGTGGTCCTGGCCAAGGCGATGCACTCCCTGGTTAGAGGCTTGAGCTCAAAGAGGTTGAACTCGAGGCGATAGGTACCCTCGCGACGCACGGAGACATCCTGGAAGATGAAGAAGAGGCCTTGGGCATTGTTGGTGTCCTTGAGAACGTAGGGAGACGAGCAAAGGGAGCCGGTTAGGTCGTTGTCCTTGGGCTCGGGCTGCTGGTGGTTGGCATCGTCGTTCTCGGTACTACCTGGGGCGACAAGCTTGCAGACGAGGATCAGGTAAGGGTTGTGTATTTGATGGCGCATAGGGTGAATATCGAGCTGGATGATGGGAGGGGGGTCGATAGGCTTTCTGTCTGCTTTGATTTTGGTGTCTTGTTAGTATTGTTTATCTCTCCAGTGCTGCTCTGGTCTCACCTTTTTCTTTCCCGATGGCTACGCGCGCATTCTTGGGCTGTTGACGGATCTTGAGTTCGTAAACAGGTGACATGCCGTCCATGGACGGCGGCGACGATGTTGCCATCACTGGGTCGGGGATAGTTGGCGGAAATGATGGTGGGGTGAGGAGAAAACTTGGTCGAAGAATCCACCTCCTGTTAACAGGTCGCGCCTTCCCAACAATATTCTGATCTGACAAAGACAGCGTTGGGTCACGGAAGCCGCGACTGAACTTGGCCGGGGTTGAGCTGTCCCGTCGTTACTGAGAGAAGCGAGTCGAAGCTGCCGTATTCCAAGACCTTTGCAACTGAGTGGCGATGTTGGTGAGGAGGAACTGAAGTTTATCTGTTTCCCCAGTCCCAGCGGATACGGGTTGAATAGTAACGAAGAGTGATAACAGAAGAATCCTTCAGCTAAGATGAGTCCGTGTGGTCATCTATTATGTAGGCAGGGTAGCAAGATGAGTGATATATGATTGACAACGAGGATGTCGTCTGGATACTAGGTGACAAGGTACCGGGGTGTTTCCAAGCCTGCCAGTGTCAGTGCCTTGCATCGGTCTGGTCCTTTAACGAGGAGGAGGGCAAGGAGGGTGTACAGTATTCTCCAGTCCAGTCCAGGTGGCCATAGACCACATCCGCGTCACGCATCCCTACAAGGCCGGGGTCGGCCGGGATATTATGGACAGGGGTATGTCAACGTTTCTCTCTCCCCTCCAATCCTCAATATAAAATCCTGATACTGTATATGTAGTGGCCTCGTATAATAATAGCTGCGTGGTAGTGCAACTGCTTAGCCCCGTTTGTATCTGCCTCTTTGAATCTCCGTCCCCTTCCTTCCTTTCCTGGAGAAACAAGAGAGATTGCTTAAACCCACTTCTAACCCGTAAGCAGGATCTGCTCTGCTTTGGCTTACCCGTTTAAAGTGAGGAGTCGTGATAGGCATGTGGTGCTGACTAGTAGACAAGCCGAAGGGCCTGATTCCAGTTTGCGTCTTTCCAAGGCTTCAGAGGCAGGCTACCTACGAGGTCAGATGAAGAGTTGTGGTGGGTGGTAGGAAGACAAGCATAGCATGGGTCAGTGATGGGAAAAGCTCCCCACTTTGAAGGGAACGGTATGCCTGAGGAGCAACACCTCTCAGGAACGATGCTCTCTGCCCGTTGTTTCGCGAAAAGGGTGCGAGGCGTGTACCCGGTACTTGTATCAGTGCCAAGGTCAGGTAATTCTGGATAGTAAATGTAAATGTAACTATGCCTGTACCAGAAGCGGTTGGTCGCCCACCTTGACAGGTTCACCTAAGGAGTTGTACGTAAACGTGTACATGATACAAAGCATTGCTGCCCTGACCTATTTTGGACCTTGTTAGCGTCCGTGCGGTGCCATCGCCATGCCATTTTTGCATGCATTAAAGGACATGTTTCCAAGGCTTCCCTAATTTCTGTGCTCGGAAACCATCTTTGCCTGGACGGAAATGACGCCCGGGGCGTTTGACGTCTCCGTGATGAAGCTTGGTTGTTTTCGCACCGCTCCCGGAGTCCCGAGTCCCGATTTCCGCCGCACAAACGACCAGATCCTTTGATCTTGTGCAAGTTCATCAGTGGGTAGTGGCACACCCGACAGGCGATATTCAGGAACACGCACATGGTGGCGCCGACGAAGGTGGCAGGTTACCTCCAAAGGTAATGCAGAAGCGGCATTAAGAAATGCCAGGTAAGGGTAGGTAGGACCTCACATCTACCATGGTGGTTCATCCAGAGACGGTTTACATCCGTTCTCACGGCTCTCTTCATAGGAACTGGCGTGGGACTTTGAAAAGACACGCAGTTTCGAGAAGCTCTCGGTGGCTCCGGTCCAAGTTCCGTGTTAGCGCGTGAAAAGTGCGAGGCTGGCGGAATGATTGGCGTTTTCGAAGGTTTGAAGAATCTTCAAGAGGTTAAATCATATCACGGTTAAAAAGGTCAATCGTGATTCGGTAGGCAGAGTCTTGTTTCAGCTCTGTGCCTGTTCGTTGCCAAGCCTTTTCTTCAACACCGGTATGAACCTGTCGAACCGGTTCGGATTACGGTCGTGCATTTCGCCCGCTCGCATTTCGATATCGTCACGGATTCCGAGACATGGCGTTTGGCCGGTCTGAGAAGTAGAGAGCGGCAGTTGTACGTGGCGATGTGATTCGAGTTGAGGTCATGGCCTTTTAGTAGTAGACTCAGTTCGACCATGTCGTCCTCATGGGTTAGGTGACGGAGGGATCATCTCGTCTGTGCTCGTTGCCCTAGTGTCAACCGTTGAAACTAACGGCACTGAGGTCTGATCCAGTCCAGATCCAGGCCCCAGTCTCGGTCTGGGTCCAAGAGACGGTCCAAGTCGAGCTGTCACCTCAACCTCAGAGTGCAAATCTTGGTTACCCATGTCGGCTGCTAGCCGTAGGACGGTCGGTGACCGGGGTTGAGTGACAGGGCCGGTGAGACAGGCCTTGCCCGATATGTGGTGACGAGGTGGACATTCCCCCGTGAGCTTCTTGTTTTGTCCTGTGGGTGTTCGATAATCAGTTCGTCCTAAGAAGAGAAAATAGGCCCTTTCTCGGGCAATGAAATTGTTGTATCGGCCAGGATGGCAGATATGCACCTTCGCTGATACTGTGTAAGCTGAGCTGCCGAGATATGTCTTGGATGTCCGGCATCCCGCGCCCTCCATCGCTTGACTGAAGACAGAGTTACGGTATGGACATCGTGTGCTCTTGCGAACGGTTCGTTGGCGCAGTCAGCCTTCTGTGAGAATCCTTCTTGCAGTGCGCAAACTGGACGTCGTTCGCAGACTCGCAAAGTTGCAGAAATGGATGCAGTGGTTCAGTGGTTGGAGAAAGGAAGAGAGATGAAAGTCAAAGTGGAAGTTCCATCCCTTGGAGGTCGGGTTGGTGTGGAGACTCTGTAGGGATCCACTGCGACGGGAACGTCAAACGGTGATGTGGGGCTTCCGTTGTCCGATTGAATGATACCGTGTACCCGATTGAAGCATAACCTTTTTAATGCAACCGGGCTTTGAGGCGGTGAGCCTTTGACTTCCACTTGGAGCAAAGCACTGATGAGCCGATGCTGACAATGCATCTCTGAATAAGGAAGGTCCAAGTTGTCAGACTGCAAGAGCAAGGCATTCCTGCCACTCAATTGGCGGCTGAGTGATGATCTGGAGGAAGGCGCGCCAACGTCTCTACCCCTCCATCTCCAATCTGTTGCGCCTTCCCCATCGAAATCCACCATTTTGCTCGGCAGCAGGCACACCGTTGCCGGTCCGAACATTGCAGGACTTCCAATCGGCAGCCTCCCAGGCGGGCAGCCATCTCTCTCTTCTCCAAGTCCCCAACCCAACTCTTCCCTTCTCACCCTTTCCGAATTCCGGACGACCCAAGGAAAAAAAGAAACGAAATTACGCTGTCGCCATTGATCCGAAGTGTTTCGGCCATTACCTATCTGCCGGTCGAACCCCCGCCTCACCCTCCCTCCTAAGAAATAGGTGATCAGTGATGAGCAACTGCATCTTGGTGGAGGTTCGGAGCGTTATCCTCAGGCCAGTCGCTTCAGTTCCCACTGATATCAGGCAGTCACTGCACCAACACCAAGGAGCGGATGAATAGGTACCTACCAACAGAGATGGAAACTTGCGCGCGCCGTGTAACATGTCGTTCCCACTTCCCAGGCTGACTGTGAGCTACACTACGCTCCCGACCTCACTCATGATGGACTGGACCACTGACATTGGACCTAGCACCCCCCGAGCTACCCTTCCGTCGCCTCTTCCCGCGCGGTACCGGAAATGGTGCTCCTCAGGTTGAGCTTGTAGTACCGCCCTTCAGTCCAGACAAGTCCCGAGGAAAGGGGGGCCAAAGCAAGACCACCACTCTCTCATCTTGGACAGTCAAGAGTCAGGACGAGTGTCAACACCATGCAAACTCAATGGTATTTATTGGCCTTCAGGTGACCAATACCCCACGGTTGCACATTGCATGCTTGAATCAGCAGATGGTGATGCTTCTCTTCCCTGTCGCCACGCTTTCACCGGCCAACATGGCACTCCGACCCCCAACGCCCCATGGATGCCCTATCCTATCCCAATCTTCACTGTGTCGAGAGCGTGTGCAAACTGATTCGCTGGTCATCTGAAACCGGCTACCGGCCGCGGCATGAACGGCATGTCTTCTCCATCGTGCTCATTCGACCCGGTTTTTACCGTGTTTCTTGCACTGGTCCGCAATGCCCAACGTCTGCGGTCAAGAGGGCAGCAAGGGCAGTTCTGAATGCAGACAGACCCAGGCTTGCCCTTTTGCCCAATCCAGTTACCTTGAAGACTGCAGGAAGCCAATCACACATGGGTTCCTTGAACCTCAGCCCTATATTTGAGCGTATTAAGACATGTATCGCTTCCCCTTCCAGCCTTTCATTTGCTATCTCTCCATCACCATCCCCACCACCTTCACACTGGTCCCCCTCACTTCCCTCTTGAGGGAATTTGACTCCGATGAGCTCGATTAGCGTGTCTGTTGAGTGACAAAAAGGCACTGCTAGCAGACTCGATCTGCAGAAAAAGACATGGATCCCTATCATCATCCCTCTTCTCTGACAGTCTGACAAGAAGATGACGGGAGTCCTCTCCCCTTCTATCGTTGTCCAGACCTCTCCAGACCAGGAAAGCCTCATTCGAGTCATGTACAACGATACAACGGGAGAACGGGCCCACGTCGGCATCAGAACCTTGGTTCTCAACGGTGCATTTTGTGGGGTTTGGAACCCATGTCTTGACCCCTACAAGATCTAGACACTGGTGGATTCTGTCCCTCCGCAGTTCGATTCACAGACTGTGTAGATGACGAGGAGATGCATCCGACCGATGACAGGTCTCATCACAATCCGCTTCCCCTCGCTCCGTCACGGCTCCTCCTCCTAGGACCTCCCATGCCAGAGAGGGGCAGTGAAAACAACAAATTGGGAAAGAGATGGCGCAACGTTTGCTGTTCCTTGCCAGCCCAAGGGGCAGTCTTCCGTTTACCTGGTTCTTCTGAAACCTCCTGCAAAAACACGGAACGAGAGTTGAGCGAAACCAGCTCGGATACCAAACGGGCCGTCGCTGAAAGGGTCTGCAATTTGTGTCCCGTTCTTACCAGCCGGCAATAAATCAGTTCCCGCTTCTCGCTAGCCAAAAATACCTGGAAATATCATCAACACCAGTCTAGTACGTGTTCGGGTCCTGCATACAATTAATGCCATGTTTTTGAGGCTCTTATGCTAGAGATGAGGAGACCATCCGTTTCTCTCCCAACGTGTTTGTTGCTGTTCCCTTGTTCCGTTGGCGAGGAAGGACGTCGTGGCCAGCTATGACACGGAAACGTTCGATGATGAGAAGTCCACAACATACTCGCGAAGAATAGCCGAATTCGGGGCCCTTTCCTTCCTAACTTCCCAGCAACAAGCCCTCCCTCAAGTCCCTAACCCCCAAATTCTTCTGGAATGGGGATTCGCCAGGTCTAGGCCCATCTTCCTTGACTTCGCTTGTCATATCTCAGTGGTCATGGGGTTACCAAACACACAATGAACCGAAGTCGGTACCAATCGAGCAGCGAAATATCACTACAGAGTTCTTTCTTGGCTGCCGGTAGTAGTAGCTTTTAGCATCCATATTGTCTCAACAAGAGGTCCAGCCTTACGAGAAAGGAACGAAGAGAAAGGAAACGTCGGCAACCACTTCCAGAAACACTTCGTATCTACACCTGGATTGGTTCTCCTGCTGCGTCTACCGCAGCTCCGACGCTTCTTTTGGGATTAGCCAGATCAATACTGACACTCCCATTACCGAGAAAGGTTTTTCAGGCGGGCTAAATACTGGACGTGAGTATGATCCTTATCGGAATCTACTAAGAGCATGGGGATGACTTTTAACCAGGTGCCATGACCGAGCTGGACCACTGGGATAAGGGAGAGCGAGCTTTACCCTCTTGCCTAAACTCCACGATCGTACACCACTGCCCTACATGTCATCCAAAGATGTTGGACGTCCGGTTCTTGCCCCAATTGTCGAGGGTTCTCCACGGAGTAAACCCCGCCCGATCTGGTCGACAGCCAAGTCCCGGGACTGATGTGACAATGACAGACACGAGTTGACGTTTAGTATGGTCACTTGTGTTTAACGCACGTCTCTCAGAGCCGAACCAAATTCCGGCTCTGCGTGGTGCATTGGAGAAGCTAACATTGATCGGGATCGCCAGTGCATCCTCTTATACTCAGCTCTACAGACATTACCAGCAACTATCCTGGAAGTCTGCGATAACAGGTGGCCGCCTGAAGGTATAGCGCTCTAAGCCTCATCAGTCACGATATCGAGGTCATAAATTTATTGACACCCATATGTTCTGACCTTCCTCTTCTGGACATCTAGCTATCCCGTCCAGCAGGTCCGCACCGGAGATTAGGATCACGTCGTCGGGTCCAGAGCCAAGTATGAGGCCGAATTCGGTCTTATCAAGCCCTCGTCTACGTGGAAAGAAGCCCAGAGTCAAGGTGATGAGATATGCGTCGCACATTACGGCGAAGTCATAGTCCATCTTGGCATCTTGAGGATGTCATGATTGTGAAGTATTTGCATCATGGAACCCGAGTAAACATAGACCGAAGCCACAATCAGCTTCAAGGTGTGGTGGCACAACTCACTCAGTAACCAAGAAACGTGTCGGTCCCGGGGAAGGGATTCCAAGCATACACTAGGCGACGCCACACATTATGCTAACACATACTGACACAGGGACTTAAATTGACTCCTCGTGCCACAAAGGGTCAGTGGGTTGGGCCTTTCGGCCTCCTATGTCGGATTAGGTGTATACCGCGACCTCCAAGACACAGCGTATGCTGCAAGTGGTGGTGGATTGGCATATAAGTGAAGCTGATATGGCCGTGCTGTGCCAGTTGTCAGTTGTGGCCGGCCCGTGTTTCCTTGACACACTTGATTGGTTCGTCAGAGTTTGTTTTAATCTGAAGTTATCTGCACCGACGATGAAACCTTTTTCAGACGTTCTACCTCTTCTTTCATGAAGGTTTCTGGTGGCGTTGTCAAGCTCGATCCCAAAGGGTGTCATCATCTATCAACTCGCACATCAACCTACCACCTCGTCAACCGTGACGAAGACTATCAAAGACTGCAGAAAAGCCATGGGTGACGAGAAGCGCCAAGAAAGGAAGCTGTCCACTCCGACCGGGTGCTATTCCAATGCCACCATGGAGGCAAGGGGGGCTATGGCTGCAGGCACTTTAAACAAACGACTACCGGTGTGCAACGTCCTTGACCGTTTATCGAATCGGATAAAATGCTCGGACAAGAGCGAGCACTAACTGTTGGCTTTTTAGTATCTACAGAGGAAGGGAAGGAATCCCCAGTGTGACTGCACAGTAACTAAGCAGGAGGTGACAGACAGGATTGGAAGAAATGGCACCTGGCAAGGTTGGCGATTCCACCATGCCCTACCGTTGATCGAAAAGCACAATCTTGCATAGCCGAGACCGTCTACAAGGCAACCCTATCACCCTGGGAAATGCCCGAGCGTACAGCAGATTCCCAAGGAGACCCAGGCATGTCATGACCCTTTCTGGACTACCGCAATCATGATATGTCCGAAATGGGACTCCCAAAGTAACTGTTCCAACTGCTTCAAGCTGCACAATTCACATGTGCCAGTGGCAAACCTGCCATTCTGTGCAGTGTGCAGTGTGCAGTTACCCGCCATGTCACAACGGCACGCGTACGTTCGGCGGCCGTCCTGTCATGCGGCCACCCCCTCTGGTCCTTTCATTGCCGACGACCCTCGACGACACTACGGACAAGGCCGCGCCGTTTCTGTCTTGACACTGACCAGACATTGCGCGGTGCCGGACGACCCGGCAGGCCCGGTCGAGACCGCTTCGGAACGGAGGTTGGGTCCTTTCGTCGGTTTTTATCGGGGGGTCAGCTCGTGAAGTCAGTCCTTACGTGACTTGTCCTATGTCCGTGAAGTGACATTGTCGGATACATACGGGACGGAAAGGTGGTGGTGGTGCTGATTCCTAATGCTGTTGGCTGTCTATGTAATAGCCATGCCGGCATGGTCTCGACAGATCCCCGGCCCTCCAACAACCGTCTTACACACGTCTACCACCGTGATATCACAAACGACCGGGACTGTCCTTTGCAGCCTTCTTTTCCAGAGCCCCAACAGGTACGTACGTACGCCTCCTCCGCACCTCATGACAAATAAACCTTAAAAAATATGTCTGGTGTGCTCTTATCCCGCGGAGGAATCAGTGCCCCTCGCGAGCTTGGTAGCAGGTGAGAGAGTCTTTTCCCATGTTCGTCCTTGATCTTCAAGCCAGCTGACAGAATATCAGTCCCTTCCACTATATACTTCATACAGATGATTTTCATACCCACAAGGTGATCCCATATATTGATGGCTGTCTTTACCGACAGAGAGATCAGCTGGTAGCTCTCCAAGAATAGCAGCAAATCGCAATGACTCTACCTTGGTCATTCTCGCTCTCTGGGATTGCGGGGAGAGAAATTGCGGAGAAAAAAATTTGTCGACGGCTGGAGACGAGACGGCAGGGTCGGGAGGGAGGGAGAAAAAGTGAAAAACTCAATCAAAAAACCCGCTCGAAGCCGGCGTGATCTTACCATTCCATCGAGACCAGGGGTCCATCCAGCCTTCCGAAGCCCGCCGTCAGGCATTATCAACATCCGCGAGCCGTCGTTACATCGTGTTGAAACTGGGCCAGGGACCAATCAAAAGATTGAAGGGGGCAAAGCAACTGCCAGCCCGTTGGAGGGGGAAGGCTTACCTGTCTGTCTCCCTGTCTTCTCCGGAGAGTACCTACCGGGACTGGCCATTGCCCCTTGTCCTTTGGACCTGGATCATTCATCTCGACATACCGTTCTCGTCAATGCGAGCATACAACAGCAAAGGGGGCATTACATGCAACCGATGGGTCAGATATCCGACCAAACGAACCTTGTTTCCTGCTCTTTGGTGGACTCAGAGTCAGAAGTGTTCCCCAGAGGAGTTCAATGGAGTACAATTAGGAAACTACTCCTATGATACACGAATCACTCGATATCTGCATAATATGCAAAGAGAGTCCAAGGTCCATGGCGGCAGCAGCAGTATGCCAGTCATGTTAACGGTTGCTACCTCACGTTTCCGAGCCCCGCTCAGCTTACACAGTTTGTCGCTGAGATACGTACAATGCCCTCATATCAAGATATTAAATGTCACTCGTGCTGAACCCATACATAGCATCTCACTCCTTCGATGGATATGGGGGACATGTCACACCCATCAATCATCCCTTCCCCACGGGCCAGCTGTTGGAAGTAGAGGGAGGTAGGTAATCTACACAAATCCCAGGTTTTCGAACTTCTCTGTAGTATCCGCGTGGGTAGCTAATTTCCCCACTTACCTGTGGACGACGTTCTATCGCCACTTGCTGCTCCATATCACCGATTCGCTGTTCGCTTCATCCCGTACCGTACGTATGTCATATGTCAGATGGCAGATTAGGTGGGTGGTGGCCTGAAGAATCTGGAGATGAACGGTAAGGTAATAATGTAATATGGGAACAAGTCTTCCAATCACACATTACAGAAAAGCATTCATTCAGGTGAAAAAGAACTGAAGTGTAAACGCATGGCGTAGACTGGAGGAGGGCCCTGGAATGCACATGTTTAGATGATGATTCGGGGTTTACATGCGTAGGCAAGGTTTGCAAGTGTATGAAGGTTCATACAAATTTACAGAAAAGGAGTGTGAAGAAGGGAATGGATAAGGTAAGGTAGATAGTCCCTAGGTACAGAGATCAAGAGTGATATGGACCAACGTACGTACCTAGCGTAGGTAGGAGAGCAAACAACAAGCATTGCGTTTCCCGCGTCGGTGAGATTAATGAACAAAAATTGATGAAGTTTAAGGTTCGTACGAGGGTTAAAAAAAAAAAAAATTGAAAAAAAAAGAAAACACGTCTTGTAGATGGAGACACAAGATGTAGATTATATAGGTACATATACACAACACAACACGGAAAGGCAGGCAACATGCGAAAACTTAAAAAAAAAAAAGCTTCACAGTGCAGGGAGGGAGGGAGATATGTGGTAAACCCAACCAACCAAAGCTCGTCATATCATATCAACGTAGAGTACCTAGAAATCTCCAGGCTCTCTCTCTAGTCAGACGGTACCTAGATATCTGGTGAAGAATTCATGTTACATACCTTGAAATTTTGAGTTTAAGGCATGCATGCAAGAAGAGTCGACGATAATAGGATTGAACATGGTAAAAAGGCCAAAAAAAAAAAAAAAAAAGAAAAAAAAAAAAAAAAAAAAAAAAAAAAAAAAAAAAAAAAAAAAAAAAAAAAAAAAAAAAAAAAAAAAAAAAAAAAAAAAAAAAAAAAAAAAAAAAAAAAAAAAAAACCAAGAAGAAGAAAAACAAATTTTAAAAAATTAAAAAGAGAACTGGACAGAAAGGAGAAACCAAAGAGAAGAGAAGCAAAGAGAATTGGCGGGGAGTAAGAAGGCAAAAGAGAAGGGAAGACAATAAAAAAAACGCCAGCCCGAAGGAAGGAAGCGAGTGTTTCTTCCAAACCTGCCATTGCAGCCCAGTATCAAAACAGAGCTCTGGGTACCTCCATGTACTCCCATCACAGGCAGAGGCAGAGGCAGGATATCGATGAGAGTGAGAGTGACAGTGAGAGTGTAACACATCCCAAGAGAGTTGCAAAATAGGTATAGGTAGGTAGAACAAGCACAGTTGAAGATAAAAGTTTTCGCTTTGCATGGTTGTATGATACGCTCCTGCTTTTTATTCCAGTCAGGCAGGTAGGTAGAAAGAAAGCATCGTTAATTACACAATGGGAGTTACCGTCGAGACTCACTCACTCAACGGTTATCGAGAGGACATAGTCTACGGTATCGATTCCGCTTCTAAAATCTTTTTCCCGCTTATTCCAATACTTGTCCATCTTCTGCATACCTACCTTAGGTATCTTTCGGTGGAAAAAAGAGCAATGAATACCTGAATACCTAAAGTTGAGTATACCTAGGTACCTTACCTAGTGTGCTGCGGCTCCCAGGTCATCCATCGGTGAATGAAGCTTTACTCTAACCTAGAGTCCAGTCGGGGAAGAGAGAAGTGTTAACAGCCTGCCTTCCATGTACTTCAGCGCAGGCTTTCATGGTATGTCAATCTTAATAATGATGACCGTGTGAAAATAACGTGAGCGTCTTCCACCTAGGTACCTGCCTACCTACCTTCTTGCACCTTTTGTGCACCTCTAGCTAGGCTAATAACCTAACAGTACAGGTTCCCTAATCCGAGAACAAAAACAGAGAAGGTCATTCATTCTCAGGGCGAGATGTTCCCAGGTCGTGTCGGAAGTTTTGCGTGAGGCTGGGACGAAAGAGGATGATTCTGCTCATCAATCATTTCCTGGCGGGGCCTCATCTGGGGACACTGTAGTGGAAATATATCGATGTCCGAAGATTCTCGGCCATTTTGTCATTCGTGGATTGTGTGCCCACAAACCCAGCCATATATAGATCATCAAATACCCTCCCCTCCCCTGCGCTCTTTGGTTTTTCCTCATTCCTCCCCCATTTGTCGACGTTCGCCATCCAGCCACGCCAGCTCCCCGACAGTCCTTCTTCTGTACTTCCAGACTTCCAATCACTCACCCCCACTTCGAGTTCAACCTGTTATAAACAGTCTGATCCACCGGCAGCACACTCCCATGCCTCAACCCACTAGGCCACGCCCCCCTCCCACTCGCCGTCCACCCCCCATTATTCCCCGGGTTACTACTCTCATACGGTCTATACCCATCACTCCCATAAAAGTCCAACAACAAATGGCACTTCCCCGGCACCGTATTATCCCAATACGCCGCCGGGCCTTCTACACCCGATTGGATGATGGCTGACGAGCCCCCCGCGCGCGTCCAAGTGCCGAAGAGGCCGGTGGTGGAGGTTTCGACGAAGACGGTTTTGAGGGTTTCGTCTTTCATGAACCGGAGGAAGGATTGACTATTAGGGTTGGAGGTGGAGTTGACGGGGAGGGGGAGGATGGTCAGGTCGATGATGTTGGTTGGGGAACGGTCGATGTAGGTTTGCGGGGTGGAGAAGGTGCGGAAGTCCGAGGTGTAGGCGTAGCGGATGCGGATGGAGGAGGGGGTGCCGGTGTGGTTTGGGTCGGAGGTGGAATACTATCATGCCGTTAGGCTAGGACGGAGGGGTGGGGGTGGGAAGGGAATATGGAAGGAGGAAGGAGGGGGAACGTACAAATTTGGAAGCCCAATGAACGAGATATTGACCCTTCGCGGGATCCCAAATCGCTTCAGGTGCCCACACCATACCGGCTGTGTTGTCTTCCACCACCACCAGTCTCTCGTTGACCCAGTTGATCAGATCGGTGCTTTCCCAGACAAAGATCCCCTTGGAGCCCTTTCGTTGTGCTGCGTCCCATGTTGTCTGTTTTCACCTTATCGTCAACAACCTCTTCCAGCCCCTGTCGTTAGCCCGTCCAGAACGCACCTTCCCAATATTCAAATCCGTCCCAATGATATACCACTTCTTCCCAGCCTCATTACCTCCCCCCGGAACGATAGTCGGATCCCGCACGCCTCCTGTCCCCTTGGTCGGCTTAAAGATGGGTGGCCCCTTGTTCAGAGCCTTGAATGAGATGGGGTTGTTGCCGTTGCTGAGGTAGAAGTAGACGTAGGGATCGGCGCCAAGGAAGAAGACCCCCAGGTATCCGGCAAGCGATGGGTCGGCGCGCTGGGATAGCTGGTTGTTGTGGAGGCCTAGAGATGCGGTGTCGATGACGAGGGCGCAGCAGGCCCAGGCCCAGGTAGAGACGAGGAGAGTGAGATTAAGGAGCCTCATCTTTGAACTGCACGATGCACCCGTAGGATAATGTCGGGAAGAAGGGGTGTTGAAGCGGCTCAGTCGGTCCAGGTACCCGGGGAACAAGATGTGACTGCAGGCACGTTGAAGATCTGGGACTCCGATCTTTATATCCCAAGAAGCTAATCTACCTTCCCTTTGGAGCCATCTATACGCTACACCCTCCCCATGTGAAAGCCGCCTCCCGATATTGACGTAGAGTGTGGCTCCACGAACTTCACAAGGCCCTGAAACATCCAAAGTTGGGGTAACGGGTGTTAGGTGACATTTAGGCAAAGAGGAGGGCCGAAACAGGTTGTAACTGGCTAAATCATGCCCGGCATGCCCCAGATTGATCGGACGGTGTTGCAGTCCAAGGTCGATCTCCAGATTTTCTGGGGTAAGTCATTCGAATTCGATTGCTGGAAACACGATTCTCCATGCTGGGCGCGGCCAAGTACCGAACGGTGTCCGTGGCTACTACAACGCTAGAAAAGGGGGTCCCGGAGCCGAGACATGGAAAAGAGAGTGCCGTTGAAGGGTTGAGAATATGCGCTCCAATCATGTTTCGCCTAGCTCAACTTCCATGTTCGTGTGGTGGTCCCTTGTGGATATAAGACCGAGTTCGTGGCCGGCGTTGTTCATGGCGTTGTCAAGCATTAGGTGGAAGGCATGAGTGCGCATGTCAAAGGAAGCCTCAGGCTGAACCGAAATCTGAGAGAAGCTGCTCTCCAAATTCAGATTGGGAGCAATGGTTGTGCCATCCCAGTTTTCGACGCCCTGAGGGGCCGGCGATGAAGGCTCATGGAACGAGCTTCCGGGTTGGCTAGCGGTGGACTGGCTGTCGTCACTGATTTGGATAGGTTGCTCCCTTGCTCCAAATATCTCTTCCATCAGTTTGTCGTGTCGAAATGAAGTGCCGGAACAGTGCTTTCCGAACAAGTGTTCAATGGTGATACCTAACGAAACCGAGCATTAATAACTGGTAATGGCCATGCTGACAGAGGTCATCATACCTTGTTCAAGCCACTCCCGCGGATTAACAGTGTTAGGCCATACGTCCTTTGGCTTGAAGGCATTCAACAGATGACAAAGCTCAGCGTACGACGAATGGCGCGAATACGGAAAGGTGATGATGCTAGGTAGGTTTCCTCCGGCTCTGCTATTAGCGGCCAGAAAGGACCTGTTTAGAGCTATCTGAGATTCCGACTTGTTGATCAGGTCTCGCAGAAAGTTAAGGAGGGCAGTCTTGTTTTCTGCACCAGACGTAAGCAGTTCCAAGCCTATCTCAATTTTTGAGCCGCTCGCGAAAGACTCGAGAGGTAGGAGTTCGACTTTTTCAGCGGACTTTTCGAGCCATCGGATACTGTCTGGGTTAGTATGAGAATACTGTTAGAATGCCGGAGGGAGATCTTACAACTTCAAGGCCATTTGGATCTGTATCTCAGACAAGCGGTCTTCCTCCTCGTCGTGCTCAAGATCGTCCCCGCCTCCACCAATGCCAAGTTCTGGAAGGTCTTCACCGTTGTGAAGGTGGGTAAGGACGGGGTGTATCTGGACTATTGGGTTTTCTCGAACTGTCTTGCAGTAGTTGCCCTTCTCGCAGCTATGGAGGCGGACATTTTCATCCAATGTCAGGCAGCCCGGGTGGTACGAGTTACCGCGCATAAATCCCACGAGTGCCGGAGCCTCGGGAGACAAGTGATGCAAGACACCAAAGTCACGCTTGTTGGCTGGATCCTTGGCGAGGAGCGACTGGTAAATGCCCATCTTGTATTCGTCAACGTGGACCTATCAAGGTTAGCTGACAACCAAGGCATGGTAAAGGCGTGGTTCTTACTCTTGACTTTAGTGCTTTGGACAGGGCAACCCACACATCTTCGTACCCATATGTCCAGGCTTGAAAGTGAAAGATAGTATTGGGAGGATACTTGGAGACCTTGTCCAGCAACTCGCTGATGCCCTGAGCCTTTGTGGGAAAGTCAATGTCTTCGATGAAGGACGTATCCAGGTATATGGTATCGAGGGTCTTCAACCCGTATGCATACTGAACCATAGACGGTGATCTTGCCATAGCGTTGACATGCCATGGTTCGCTCCGGATATCCCCAGTGTAAAGGGCAGCCTTTCCCTGACGCTCGAACAAGAACATGACAGCACCAGGACAATGGTTGGCGTCCAGCAGGGTGACTTGGATGTGATTCTCTGGCTCGAGTTCGAGTTCGACTGGGGTGTCAAGTGGGAGTGGTTTCAACAAGTTCTTGAGGTGCTTGTAGGACAGCTGGCGAGCTTCCAGGATGCCTTGGGCATAGTTGATGCGGCGAGAGACGGTCTCTAGGCGGAGCAGTATCTCCCTGGTGGCGGCAGAGAAATATACGCTAGGTACAGTTAGAATTAGCCGTTAAGAGGGCAGAGTTTCCAACCAACAATGGTGAGCGCCAAGTGTCGAGACCAGCGAGGTGATCGGTATGGACATGGCTCAAGAAACAGGCCAGGGGAGGCCTGCGGTCTGGGTGGTTTCGGAAGAAGTCGACTATACCATAGATTCTGGTTAGCCATTGAGTTAACCACGGAGGAACTGGGGGTGATATGATAACCTCTAATGTCGGGGAACTCGGCCAACAAGCCGTTAAAGGTGGACATGTCGACTTGTTGACGGGATGGTGGTGTCACGTTGAGACATTTGGCATTGTTGCCATCTTGAAATGGCGATGCATTGCAAGACGAGATCAGACGGAAGGAGCCATGTGCGATCTTGCAAGGCTGCCTCCACGAAAGGGAGAGGCGCGAGGCTCGTCATAGGGCTGAAGAAAACAAAGAAAGTGGAACTGACGGACCCCACCGGTTCGTTCGGTTTCCTAGAGGTAAGACCCCCACTACGGGCCGTGTTTACAGTGGACCAAGCCCCTGAAGTGACGTGACTTGTACGCTTTGACAAGAAACACCAATCTGCGTCGACCTCGATCCTCGTCAACTTCTTGTCCCTGTTTCATCGCGGAACCAGGAATAAGCAAACATGGCGCCAACGACAACCGAGCCTCTTGGGCGCAACTCCAACATGTTCTTCCAAGTCCAAGCACGATAGACACAATGGCGACCACCACCAGTCTGAGCTGGCACCTCGTCGAGTCGCTGACTCCGGGTCGCATCACGGCGCTTGTCATCCTCCTCACCATCGCAAGTTTTGCCATCGATTCGACCAAGAAGCCAAGGTATCCCAAATCGCTACCTCGAGTTGGCTACAGTGGAGGGATTCGCGCCACCATCCGTAACTGGATGAACCTCTCCAACTACCACAACTGGGTCCAAGAAGGCTACAACAAGTATGGCAAACACGGCCGCTCCTTCGTCACTCCCGCTTCGCCCAGCCAGCCCGACGAGATCATCGTTCCTCGACAACAGATAGCCTGGATGCTCGAACAGCCCGAGACGGTCCTCAACACCCTAGAAGCCCACAAAGATGTCCTCTTCGGCGCCTACAACTTCTTCGATGTCGACGACCACTTCCCTATCAAGGTGATGCACAAGCATCTGGCCCGCAACCTCGTCGGTCTCCTCCCCGACATCCAACAAGAAGTAGCCGACTCCATCGACATTGCCTTTGGCACCGACACCGAGAACTGGAACACCATCAACCTCTGGGAGGCCCTATTAGCCATCGTCCCCCGTGTCATGAACCGCCTAGCCGTCGGCCTGCCTCTCTGTCACAACCAAACCTTTCTCTCCAGCCAAGTCGGATTCGCCGACGACGTCTTCCGCAATTGCTTGATCCTGACGCTCTTCCCGACGGTGCTCCACCCGCTGGTCGGCCGTCTCGTCACCCTGCCCAACCGGTACCACTTCCACCAAGGCTACCGCCTCCTCAAGCCCGTGATCGAGCAGCGCCTCCGGGACTTTGAGCGCTTCGAATCCGGCGAATCTCAGACACCACCAGAAGAATCCATCATCACCTGGCTCATCCGCCAAGCCAAAACCGACAACCTCCCGCACGAACAGACGCCCTACATGATCGCCATGCGCCTTCTGCCCATCGAGTTCGCAGCTATTCACACCACCGTCATTACCTTGCACGCTTTATTTCTCGACTTGCTCGCCTCCGACCCGTCCAAGGACTATCTGTCCGTCTTGCGCGAGGAAACCAGTACCGTATTGCAGTCTGAACCCAATGGCATCTGGACCAAAAACGGTCTTGCCCGTTTATACCGCACCGACTCGGCCATCCGCGAAAGCATGCGTCTGTCGACCTTCAGCACGGGCTTGACTCACCGTAAAGTTGTAGCAAAGGAAGGGATCACCAACCCGTTTGAGGGGTGGCATGCCCCCTATGGAGCGATCCTGATGGCGAATATGAGCGTGCAGCATGACCCAGAGATCTACGAGGATCCGCAGACGTACGACGCGTTGAGGTTTTCGAGGGTGAGGGAGGAGTATGAGGCTCGCTCGGAGGAAGAGAAGGGGGATACAGAGGAGGCGTTGAGGATCAAGAGGTTGGGGCTGGTGACTACTAGTAGTGAGCATCTGCCTTTTAGTCATGGGAGGCATGCTTGGTTAGTACCTTCTCCTTTTTTACACCCTTTATCTGCTTCCATTTCCTTTTTTTTTCCTCGTTGGGTGGGTGGGTGCGTCGCTAACTGAAATTCGTTCGTCTTACAGCCCCGGCCGTTTCTTCGTAGCCCACGAAGTCAAGATGATGCTAGCCCACATCCTCCAAAACTACGACATCAAGCCCATCGACAAGAGACCGCCGCCGACATGGGTGGCGCATACGATTATCCCGGCGCTGGACGTCAAGATTGAGGTTAGGCGGCGGAGGAGGAAGGATTGATGTGATGGTCCTGCCGTTTGATTGCTGTAAAAGTCTTGATGTTTTTGGATGTCTGATGGTTAATTCTCTTGCATACCTTACTTGGATCTCAGGCGGTGATATGAAGGGACATGAAGGGACATGAAGTGACATAAAATGACACCGTATTGCGATATAGACATTCAATTCAGTATATACGCGACAAAAAAACACGAAACACGCATAATGTCCATGATCACATCATCACCTACTTGGCCTTTTCATGCTTTTGTCTATCCATCCATCCAATTTCCTGCCATTATCTATCTGGCCATTATTTGCGATCTTGCGATCTTGAGAGAGACCTCCGAGATTCCGTCACCAACCAACCAACCAGGCCATACATACATACATACATCCGCAGGGACAGGGACATGGAAAGAAAGAAAGAGCTTGTCGACGCAGGCAATCATGCAGGTAGGTGCACTCCAACAAACAAACCTATGTTAAGGTTTGTAATTAACTAGTATACAAGCCTCGCAATGAGGATATATTGACATTTGACATTTGACGTGGACGTGGTTGTCTCGATGGCATGGCATGGCATCGCATCGCATCATGATCCGGTGCCGTGGGTGCCGTGGAGTGTGGTGGACAAACATCGATCTCACCATTCAATAACAAGCGAAGAATGTATATATTTTCCTCTTGCCAACCACGCCCTGAGAGACCGTGAGAAGACCCTTTTACTCCCGAACCCATCTACTGAATGATACACGAGCACGCCCTTGGCACCCATCAGACTCTTGTTAATCTCCTTTGTTCTTGTTCCTCCAGTTGAGTATTTGATTTGGCTTTTTTCTTCCTCGAATTCTTCCTCCAATTCTTCCCCCTTTTCTTCTTTCTCCCTTCTCCGTCTTCCTTCTTTCGTTCCCCCTTTTTGGTATGGTTTCTGATGATGTTTCTTGTCTGGCTTTGTAAGTCAACCTGATTCTGTCTAGAGACGACCGAAGAGCTTGGAGATGGAGGACCCGTTGACACTGGAGAAGGCTCGAACTCAAGATTATCAAGAAGGGTCTGGCCAATCTAACGCGCAGACGACCTATCCTGGTAATCCTCCACGCGCTTGTTGTTGTTGTGGTGGTTATTCCAGTGATTGTTGTTGTTGTTATGGTGCGGCTTCTTCTTGTTGTTCCACCACGCAGCGGTATTAAGGCCCGACGCTGAATCGCTTTCCCGGCGTGCGTGTTGTTGCTGTTGTTGATTGTGGTGACGACTTCCGGAGGGGAATGTTGTCTTGTTCGATCCCCACTCGGCATACGATTCCATCTCTCTCAGCAAGGCGCGACCGCAGTCCTCCTCAACTTCCTGACCGTCCTTGGCGATCAGGACAGAGAGATTCTCGTTGAGCGGGTTCTTGAGGTATCCGATGCGGGAAAAGGGGACGGCAACTTTGCTGAGCCATCTGAGACGGAAGGGAGGGGATGTCTGCCAGTGAATATTCTTCATCCATGATGCTTTGGTGATGTCGGCCGAAGGTAGACTGGTCATCAATGCCTGAGAGGTACGTGTTAGGCAAGGCCTTGAGATTATTATAGGCGGCACGCAACTCACATAACCTTGGAAAGCCTTGCTCTTGTTCACGGAGAAGAAAAAGATGACGTTTCTGCACGTCTCGTAGGCCTTGGTGAACTTTTCTTCGTTGGACGTTTGGGTGACCCAGATTCCCTGTGAATAATGCGTAAACCACGGAAACACTAATGCGAGATCCAGGACAGAGGGGGTGCAAAACTTACGTCTTCCATGGCCTTGTCCAAGTTCTCGTTGTTAAACGACTTGAGAACGAAAAAGCGGGTATCTGCATCACGGAACGTTAATAGAGTGGTCTCCCAAGAGATTTGCCTGGATTTTCACCAGGAACTGTTAATGATACGATATTGGAACAAATAGAACCCCGCTAGACCACAAGCAAAGGGGATATCGCCATTGGTCAACGGGGCTGGGTTCCTTAGCGGGGATGTCTGAACTGTTGAACCCGATTCTTGCTGTGCTTGAAATGGTGAAACTGACCGCCCTTTTCGCCGGTATTGAAGTGCTCAATATGCTCCAAATCCCTAGGTCGCCGGGGTGACTGGGCCCGAGGAGCTTTGTCTCCACGGTGGTCATCGAAGAAGCTTATATCGTCGCCACGATAACTCCGGCTGTCATATTTATGGTGAAGGCGTCCGTCGTACTTGTTGAAATCGGAACGATCACGAGACCGAGGCCGAGGAGAAAACCGAGGGGGCTGGTACTCGCGGTCACGAGAGGAGGGACGGCTAGGACGCTGGTCGCGACGAGGTGACGGAACGCGATAACGACGCGGAGACCATGATGGGGCACGCTTGGTAGGATACTCGGGCCGACCACGTTCCCGGTAACGGTCGTCGTACTCGTTGTCGATCTCCATCGGCCGGGGTCCATTCTCCTCCGGCCGAGGCCTTTTCTCTGGGCGAATATCGGCCATGTCCACGGTGCTCTCCCGTTCCCTTTTGGGCACTACAGCCTTGGGAGCTTCGGTTAGTTTGTTAGTGGTTGCCGGGGCAGTGTCGACTACCGGCGTGGCAACGAGGCCAAAGTCCAATCCCTCTTCCTCCAGCAACTTGCGGTGCTCGGCCTCTAGCCTGGCCCTCTGAGCAGCATGCTCAGCTTCTATTCTTTCCTTCTCTGCGGCCAGAGCTTTCAGCTTACGATATCGTTCGATCTTTTTGGTACGTATTTCGACGTTATGGTAATCAGTTAGCGCCAGCCATTCCCGTAGGTCCGGGTTGAGCTCCAGGGCTCGCTCGAGGGCCTTTTCGGGAGTCAATGAGGTAGCGGTAGGCCCATTCCTGGCCTGAGCATTTTGGGATTCGGGCCTGTTATTTGTACGTAGGGCCTTCTCGGTGCCTGTTTGAGGCTTACCGGGGCCTTTTTGAGGGAACTGTTTCTTGTTAGAGGTAGTATTGGGTCCGGATCGCGGGGTCTTGTCAGTTCCCTGAGAGACTTGGTGCTTCGATCGCTCTTGATAGACCTTTGCTTTAACTGGCTCTTCAGTGTCGCTTGGAATCTCACCCTCCTCGACCAGAGTAGAGGGCGCTGTGATTACGGCCTCTGCGAGTCCAGGAGGAGGCATAGAGGAATGATTGGACGCCGGTGCAGGAGTGGCCTGATTGGGCTGACTCTGCGGTTTGGTAGAGGAAGCCGGTGTAGGAACAATTCCTGGCATGGGATCGACGTGATCGGAAAAAGAGCGGATCAGAGCGGCAATATCACTCTCATCGGCCGAGATGGACGTCTCGGTAGGAACCTCGGGAACAGTATGAGGAACAAACTGAGGTATCGGGATCTCAACTTGCTGGGGCTTTGGTGTTGACGCGACCATGGGGGTTTGGGGTCTGTTGGCAGCCGCAAGATTCTCGCTGGTGGCCGTCGCAGGGCGAGCAGAGCGGTCCTTTTGCATGGATTGGAGTCGCTGCTTAAGCTCGCGTGTTTTAGCGTCGAGAGCCAGCTTGTTCATGTTTGGCAGGACGGGGCTTGACATGGTGACGTCAGAGTGGTGGGCCAGTACCTAGTACTGGCGACGCGTTAGTAATTCCTCAAGGGAGGAATGGCGACTATTTGTTGATTGGTATTGTTGTCTTGCTGTCTTTTAGGCAAGGTGAGAAAGCAAGCGATTTTTGGGTATGAATGCGGGCTTTTGTTGACGGCCCGGGTTAACCGGTTGATGGGTGTTGTTTGGTTCGACGGAGCGTGACTTCCAAGGGACGCTTGTGTGTATTTGAAGGGCGGCCAAGCTGGCAAGCAAGCTCGGCAGGCGCGACAAGGAAACCGCGACGTCGATAAGTATTTGTGCCTTGATCGGTTAATGTGCTAGAGATATGACGCAAGTCTGGCCAGTCAAGTGTTGCTTGATGTGCTGGGAGCAATAACAGAAGGAGCCAAACACCGTCGATTCGACTGGACCTTCCCGATTGTGAAACTGTTGTGAAAATGTTCAACTTGGAAAGTTGAATTTTGGATGTTTGGAGTGGAGCAATGCACTAACAGTGGAGCCGCGCCGTTGAAGGCGGGGTGCGCCCCACCCCCGCTATTTGTGCCTGTCCAGGTCGCTTGAGTCCTTATCGCTCCTTATCGGACAGCGCTGTGCTTGTGCTAGAATAGGCGCTAAGCTGTCCCCATGGATTCTTTCAGCTGTCATCACTTGATCACCAACAACCACTCTCAACTTTGACTTCCCCGTGCTCATCAACATCTCACAATTCCATCCCGTCTTGCTGATGGCCAGACTATTCCGCCTCACGCATGTCATTCTTCTACTGACCTTTCTTTCTCCATTGATAATTCCCCAACTCACTCGTTCTCCCTGAGCCATAGGAGTTTCCAACTTTCACCCTATCCAGCCGTCAATGTAAAAAGCCACCGCACAAGACGGATGCTTCCAACATATTGACAAACCAGCTGATCCTTGAAGTCGTGGGACGTGTCATTTTCATACTTCTGGGATGGACATGATGAACCATCACACCTCAAGCACTTGGTCGCCAACCAGCCGTGATGCACATAGCTGTTGGCATTATGATCTTCCCGCCGTTGCTTTGTGGTCCGCCGCGGCATTGATGACAATGCGCAGTTTGCAAGTCTGGTAGCGAGCATCTGAGGCTCTCTGTCTCGGCAACACTTTTCGAGAAAGACATTATGCAACTCGCAAGCGCGCGCATGTCCAACACCTCATCATCATGTTCTCGTCAGTAATCCAGAGCAGGCTATCTACCCCTTTACACTACAAGCGCCCATGGCGAGGGTGTCATTCAAGTGAAAATGACATTCCTGCAAAGCTTCCACCATCTGTCGAATATTCGGTACGGACCGCTTTGCCCAGAGTTGTAAGCGGAATAGGCAACTCCGAAGATTCTCAACTCTCGACGCCAGGGGCATATCCTGGCCCGACCCCTTCGGAAACAAGGCGTTTCTCTTCTTCGCACGTGAAAAAACAACCATCTTTGAATGGCGCCACACTTCGGTTCAACCTCCCGCAACTCCGACAAACCTGGCATATCGAAGCCTCTTGACTGGCTCAGCTGGAGACGAGATGGGCTCGGTAACATGGCCGCTGGCGGGCGCTAGAACGTTGGAACGTTGGAGGCTCAAGATGCCCCTGCAGGACTCCACGCGAACCCCTTCGCCTACCCTTGTTTACATCCAAATCACCCCCTGGTCTGCCCCTGAGTCTCCACACAGACCTCACTGCTGCTCAGCCCAAATGTGTTTCATGCCTGTGATGGTAAGGAGTGCTTCAAGAACACAGCGCTTGGCTTTGTGGGTTAGCTTGGATAGCTTGCGATCTTGACCCCACGGGCAGTTCTCGGGCATTGCGGCGCCACGGCAAGTTCCCTCTTCACTCTGGACGAACACCTCTCTTGACGCTGTGTGTTGGTCCCATCATGGCCCTCGTATCGCTCATTTGGTTTGAGGAGCCGCAATGATCCCTCCATTGCTACGCAGTTGATGCTCCTTGAGTTGTATCCGAGGTTGGAGATCCGCCAGCATACCACATTACCTTCCACCGCCGTCGGTCTGTTTTGTTTCCCTATCCATGGCCAGTCTACCCGCGTGGGTGGCTACCCGCTTACATCGTCACCTTGGAATCAACTTTGGGAATTTGTTCCGTTATCAGACCCTGCCTTGTCCAGGCCACCTCATTTCGCTGAAACGTCGTGTTCGTTGACCGATGCTTCGACGGCCGACATGGGCATGCATCCAGAACATACGATTCTGGAAGACTACGAACAAGTAAAGATATATAAGGATAAGGTCGTCGCCATGTTGCTGAGTTTTGGAAAATCATCAGCTTCAACTTGAGCATTCGGCATCTACTCACCTTCTTTTCCAACTTGTACCTTCTTTAGAAACAGCTTCAGTGAAGCCTATCATTCTTTACATCACAATCCTTGACATCACATCACTCATTCAACCCGCTAGTCGGTCAACACCAATAACTTAGTACCATATCGACCAAGATGCCTTCCTTCACTTCCAAGTCTCTTCTTACCGTCCTCGCCGGTGCGGCCTCCGTTGCGGCCCACGGTCACGTTAGCAACATTGTCATCAACGGCGACCTTTACCAGGGCTATTCCTCCAGCTTCAATTACATGGCCAACCCCCCTATTGTCGCTGGCTGGAAGGCCAACAACCAGGACAACGGCTTCGTTGGCCCTGAAGCTTTCTCCTCGGCCGATATCATCTGCCACAAGGACGCTGCCAACGCCAAGGGCCATGCCGTTGTCAAGGCCGGTGACAAGATCTCCATCCAGTGGGAGACCTGGCCCGAGTCTCACCACGGTCCCGTCATCGACTACCTCGCCAACTGCGGCACCGCCGGCTGCGAGACCGTCGACAAGACCGCTCTCGAGTTCTTCAAGATCGACGAGGTCGGCCTCATCGACGGCTCCGCCTCCCCCGGCAAGTGGGGTTCCGACCAGCTCATCGCGAACAACAACAGCTGGCTCGTCGAGATCCCGTCCAACATCGCCCCCGGCTTCTACGTCCTCCGCCACGAGATCATCGCCCTCCACTCCGCCAACCAGGCCAACGGCGCCCAGAACTACCCCCAGTGCTTTAACCTCCAGGTCACCGGCTCCGGCACCGAGAAGCCCGCGGGTGTCAAGGGCACCGCCCTGTACACCCCCAACGACAAGGGCATCCTCTTCAACATCTACCAGCCCATGACCAGCTACCCCATCCCCGGCCCCGCCCTCATCAAGGGCGCCGTCAGCGTCACTCAGGCCCACTCCGCTGTCACCGCTACCGCTACCGCCCTTACCGGCTCTGCTGCTGCTCCCGCTGCCACTGGCGCTCCTGCTACCACCACTGCGGCCGCTGCTCCTGCTGTTACTACTACCAAGGCCGCTGCGGTCCCTACCACCACTCTCGTCGCCTCCGCCACCAAGGCTGCCACCACTGCTGCTCCCCAGGCTACCAAGCCTGCTAAGGGCAGCTGCCAGAAGCGCCGTGCTGCTCGTCGCGCTGCTGCCCTCGCCCGCCGTCATGCTCGTGACGTCGCTTTCCTCGACTAAGCGGTGGATGCTAGCATATGTAGTGTAAAAGATGAAAAGATGGAAACATGTTTGGATGGAAGAAAGCTATGAGTGAGGATTGAAGCTGCTAAGCTCCGGCGATGTGTACGAAAGAGAGAGAGAGAGAGAGACTTTAGAAGTGTTTTCGATTCTACTGTATTGTTTGTTAGATTTAACTTGAAACCTTCCTCTGCCACTTAGTGGAGGAAAGAAAAAATTGATTGCTCTGTTGAAGCCAAGTTTGATGCTGCTGTTTGTGAGAGTGATGATGATGTTGATACTTTTTGACTCATTGTGTTCTTCTAGGTACTGTACGGAATTCGGAAAACAAAACTTGTAATGTATGGGAAAGAACAACTAACAAGGAAAGCGCGCCTGACTGACTGAAATTACGTTACGTAGACCCAACAGTTTTCTATTCAGCAGGCTCGACCCAGACAGCACTTTTTCCCTGCAAATTCTCGCTCACTGCATGCTTCTTGATTCCTCTTGGAGTGCGTACCCCTGGTCCAATACCATTGAAATCGAAAAGTTTTTTTGACGCCGCCTGGAATCATTCATTCCATGACCCATATCCCACCCAAGCTTTTGTATGCTTGAATTCTAAACGTGCTACCAAGGCATGCATGGTCAGACACGAGATCTTTTCCGGATCAAAAAAAAAAAAAAAAGGGACAAAAAAGTTGTCCAAGGTGCCCGGAGCCAAAACAGGTTCGAACGAACTGAACCAAACCGCTTCTACTAAGGAGATTGATAGAAGAGAAGGCCAAACAGCGAGGGTCAGACGTGGCGCGCCTGTCGGGCCACATCTATTAATGACGACTAAGTACGCTACATACATGTACCAACCCCACGGTGTTCTGGTCTGGTGAGTGACAGTACAGTACTCACAAAGAAATATCCTTAAGTACCTACTAGTGTATCTAACCAGGTAAGTAGAGGTGTGGTAGATTCTAGGTCTAGACAGGGACTGACTGTGTGGAATACTCCAGTAAGATCAAATGGAAAAACGACGGACGGAATAGTTAGGTAACTTCGCTGGGAACCATAGGTAGTGTAGCTAACTATCCTCCGTCCCATCGGCATCGGTTTTGTTATTCATCTATCTATCTATCCATCCATTCATCCATTCCTTGCGTTCATCTTGCGACGGAGTATCTAACGATCATTGATCGCATGGCATTGACATCACCTTGATCCGTCAATCTTCAACATTATCCCAACGTATGTAGTACAGCTCACCGCGCACCCCTGGTTTGTTTTTCGCGTGGTATGTACTTGCAGACGGCTGGCTCTTTTTACCACTTTCAGGACTTTCAGGATGGCTAGGCTAGGCGGGATTGCTGGACTGGCGTGAATTAGAATCCATCCAGTTGGCTATTTATTGCCCGCTGTGAATGGAGTCAAGTTTTGGTTTTGAGGTCGGGATACGATCGATCGATCGATTGTTTGTTGTTTATAACCCCTGCCTGGCGTTGGTAAGTTTGGACCAATGGGGGGAGCTCCGGGATCCCTTGTCTTTTTTGTACGCAAGTCTCGGTATACCAACCGAACCGAGAACCAGGGCCTTGAAACACGAAACACAGATAATTGAAAAGGGGCCGAAAATTGGGAAATTACACATAAACGCCAAGCAAGTTTCAAAACATACATCACGAGCTTCCTTCCATATTCAGTTACGTATTCTTCCGTTGCAGCTCCCGAGTCCGTCCCCGCAGTTAGTGTACATCCTATCCAGTCGGGGCCCGTCCCGTCCGTTCGGCACCAAAAAACATTGCTATTTATCCGCAAATGGGATTCGTCCAAGACAACATCGGATAGGAGAGTCGGGTCGGATTTTGGTATCTCGTCCGTCTCCTTCGAGTCCACCAGGCATCTTCCGCGAAAAAGGGGCAGATGATATGAATTCCCGGTTGATGGATTTGATGGAAAGCTAAAATCGATCCGTTCGGCAGAGAAGGATGCATGCACCCCGGGTTTTTGTGAAGTCTTGGAGCGCGATGTTACGTACTCATTTTCCGAGCTACATACATACTATTTCAGCTATGGCCTTTTGAAATGCATTGGACTTCGGAGATGGTTGAGGGGTGTACTGAGTATGTACAGCTCCACCAATCCGGAACTGGGCTGGGCTGGGCTGGGGTAGGTACGTATGCTCTGGTAAGGGGGTTCATGAAGGCTTTGAGGTTGCCCTTTTCGGACCGGAGGATCGAGAAGAAGCGGTCGTAACACGCACGGGCTGGGCCGTATGAAAAAGAAAGGGTTGAATGATCCACCGGACGGGAGAAGGACGACGGAAGATGCCCTCTTCCGCTTCGAGGCCGAACATGTGAACAGACCTAAGCTCTGAGGTATATCACCTTCCTCACCCAACCACTTTCCCTTCATTTTGCCCTCTCTTCCTCCACTACCTTCCCCTCGACCGCTCCCACCACCCAACAGAGGTGCCCTCATCATCACCCACAATCGCCAACCATGAAATCCCTCCTCCTCCTCCCCCTCCTCTCCCTCCTCTCCTCCACCGCCCTGGCCGCCTCCCGCACCTCCCCCCCTTCCTCCTCCTGCCTCACCGTCGGCCCCTCCGGCCGTCAATACTCAACCATCCAAGCCGCCGTGAACGCCCTCTCGACCACCTCTTCCGGGTCCCAATGCATCTTCATCTACCCAGGTGTCTACCACGAACAAGTCCTCATCCCTGCGCGCAACGCTCAGCTATCTATCTACGGCTCCACCACCTCCACTTTATCTTATACCTCCAATACGGTAACCATCACTGCCAGCAAATCGCAAGCGGACGGGTTATCCAACGACGAGACGGCAACGGTCCGCGTCAAGAGCAAGAATGCGCGCTTGTACAATCTGAACATAGAAAATGCGCACGGCAAGGGCAGCCAAGCCGTGGCGCTGAGTGTCATGTCCGACGGCGTGGGCGTTTATGGATGTTCGCTCAAAGGGTTTCAGGACACGCTGTTAGCGCAGGAGGGGGCGCAGCTCTATGCGCGGACGCTGATCCAGGGCGCTACGGATTTCATCTTTGGGCAGCGAGCACCGGCGTGGTTTGAGAAGTGTGATATCAAGGTCCTTGCTGCCAGTGTTGGGTACATAACCGGTATGTTCTTCCCGTCATTCTCCCACGTCCCTCGTCTGCCACTGTCTGCCACTGTCACTGTCACTGTCCCTCCACCCCACCCACCCACCCACGCACCAGGGCTTGGTTTGTACAGTTAAGTAAGGTAACTGACAGTTCTTTTCATTTTCAAGCATCGGGCCGCGATTCATCCAGTAATCCAAACAACTACGTCTTCAACAGCTGCACCATCGCCGCCGCCGCCGGCAACTCTGTGCCCTCGGGAGCCTACTACCTCGGCCGTCCCTGGCGCGAATACGCCCGCGTGACGTTCCAAAAGACCAGCATGACCAACGTGATCAACCCTGCGGGCTGGAGCATCTGGAACACGGGCGACGAGAAGACCAGCCACGTTTCGTATGGGGAGTATGCTAATACCGGTGCGGGAGCGAGCGGGACCAGGGCGTGGTTTGGTAAGAAGTTGGGTGCCGCGGTCAAGATTGAGACGGTCCTGGGGAGTGGTTACGCGAGTCAGGGCTATTATGATTCTAGCTATATGTAAAAACGAAAAAGAAATCTTGATATGGGTGTGGGGAAGGAGAGGGATAGGGAAGGAAGGGGAGGAAGGAAGTGAGTGAGTGAGTGGGAGATGGTTGATGAGAGGAATGTGAAATTGGACTGACAATCTCAAATCAGAGACGATAATGTTAGGGGGAAGTAGTGTGAATACGTGAACAAATGGTGAACTTGGTCCCACAGGGAGATCCAAAGGACTGTCGGAAGAGTGAGCGTAAAAAAAACCGGATCACCTTGCGATGGATCTTGTTGTGACCCAACTTTGCCTTTCAATCCGGTACGTTGTTGGTGGTTCGGAACTCGGTTCGCACTGGGCCTCTGTAAGCAGGAAAAGCAGGGAAGAATCACTAGCCTGAAGTGAGCTTTTTCATTCCTCTTCAGATAAAAGTCATGCACTAAAAGCCAGAGCACTCCGACGAAGTGGTATAGAGAACTGAGCTGGAATGATGTGTATGAACTGTCCTAAAAGGAGAGGAGATTAAAACAAAGTGAGTGGCCTAAGCAAACCAAAAAAAAACGACCCAACCCATAGATACTGTATTCAACGCCGGTTCAAAACAGAGGCCCTTGGAATACCTCATAGATGGAAAACAACTCCTGCCGCTGATAAATGCCGAGTGACGAAATGACGGCCTCAAGAGCCTTCGGGATTCGTTGGAGGACTACCATCCTAAACGTCGTCCATCTTGCCAGCTGCCTCCTCGTCGTCTTCCTCGTCGAAACTCGCCACGGATGATAGTTCACCGTCGTCTTCACTTTCTGCGTCCGCTTCGTCTGCTGCGTCTTTACTCGCGTACTTCTGGACGTATTCTAGGAGAAGCATGTCAACTTCCATCCTTTCTGGAGTCCGAAGCATTTCCCCCCATGTGTAAACATACCCTTCACCTTGTTCTCGTAGTTCTTAGGCTCTCTGAGCAACAGCGCAGCGGCCTCTCCGTTAAGAGGGTCGGTAGGGTTGGGGTAACGTAGAAGCTGAGGCAGGAAAACCTCGAAAATGTTGATCATATCGAACATTGGCGACCATGTTTGGTTGATGACGTCTAGGCAAACCGATCCGGACAGCTCATCAATGTTGGGATGGAAGATTCGGTTCACGAAGCCAATGCTGGGGGACTTGTACGGATACTGATCGGGTAGCTCGACGCGGACTTTCCAAATGCCGCCTTCGAAGGGTGCTGTAGGGAGAGCTTGGTGTTAGTGACGGCAAGAACCCCGAGCCGCATCTGCGACTTGAGCACAGTCAAAGAGATTGGGAAGACGAACTTTCGGCAGGCCCTTTGAACCTGACATAGAACTCCTGCCTATTACAATGTTAGGTGTACTCTCGGATTGTGAGGTTATCGCTTCTTACACTGGGAACAAAATGTTAGTGCTCCGAAAGCGGGTTCTTCTAAAGGGGAAGGGTATGTCCATACTATTATCGTTCACCAAAGTGACCTCGTAGTCGCTCATGAGCCTGTCATATCGATCGAGTTAACAGTGCGCTCGTGGAAAAGGGTGCTTGCAAGAAATCGTACATCTTCATGACCTGTTATACATGTACATGTTAGCTTTCATTTCCCCAATTCGCATTTCCCTAATAACTCACGTCTGTCTCGATACGGCGGCGTGGGGAACTCATGTTGTCTATCTAGAGCTCGTGCTCTGTTCTATCTTTCTTGTAAGAATGAAGGGTATTTAGACTCGAATTGTCGCAGGTAATCGCGGTCTGTATGATCCGATGGTATAAGCTGATGACAACTGTCAAGACTGCAGAAGCAGGCAGTTGGATGCGATGTCGTCGGGCGGTGGCGAGATGCAAGTCTGGCTCGTCTGGTCTGGTGCGGCCGATGTCCACTGGGCTGGATGCTGCTTGGGCGGTGCTGATAACAGTGCTGATAATCTCAACGAAGGATGATATGGATTCGAATTCTTTCGAGATGGATTGGATTCAGAAGGAAAGATGCAAGTGGGATGAATCGGTGGAAGCTGCCGGTTTAGAGATAAGTCACAGCACTCACGTTCCCGCCCGCAGTAGCGACGATCGTCCACGACGTCAGGCTTACCATAGCGCTGATCTGCTCAGGTGGTAGCGGGCCAGGGGGTGCGTTTGCCGGCCGCGAGCGAATGATAAGCGGCTGGAAGTGGGGAAAGTCATGCGCTGAAGGAGCGATAAGGATTCATTGGCGGTCACTCTGTCCCTGTGCTTCAGAGTTGACCTGTCTCCTAGGTATGCGTAAGGTAAGACACACTTTCGGTGGTTGTTCCGGGGACCTCATTTACAGCTCAAATAGGCAGCGACTGGGCATTTTTGAACCGCAGAGGCTGAAGGAAAAGGCAGACCAGCACACCAATCGTACAACTTTGTTTGCTTTGTCTCCAACCCAAATCCGGCCACCAACGACTAACAAAATAGCCAACAGCAAATAACGAATAAAGACATATTGGGCCATCGAGGGGTGACATCCGGAGATTCCCCTGATCTCATCGATAGTGAGGGACATGTGTGTCGATCAACTCGGTAACTGATCGGATACCGTCACCCACCATCGGCCTCGCGCCCATGAGGGTGGCCGGCGATCCAGCGTCAAGTCCAATTGTGAATGGCGGGGAAGTCTGGGGAAAAGGAAGCACTAACAGAGTGATGGCGGATAACCGGCGACCAGGTACACGGGTCGGACATTCTCCTGGAATCTTCAAGATGCAAGTCTACATCAATCTCGAGCGAACACCGTCGTCATTCAGGGACACACTTTACGGCTTCGGACCACGGTACCGGAACGCCATGTGCTAGGGCTGACGGCTGACAGTTCCCCCCGCAGTTCACCATGTCATCTGAAGCCAAAGTCGGCGGGTTTAAAGTGGTTGCATACAGCAGTCCCAAATTGTTGGCACGGCGCAAAAAGACTTCCACTACCCAGCAGGATAAATATAAGCTACCTATACATAGAGCCTCAAATGTCTGTTTCTCGGTGTCCGTCGGACGAACCGCTTTCAATCCTCAACACAATCATCAAGGTTCTTACGATTGTCACTCCCCTAACCTAAAATTGTTAGTGCAGTGCCAGTGTCAGTCGACAAGTCGCCGATGCATGCGACCAATCAACTGACCGGTAAAGTGGGCAATGTGGGGCTTTCACCGAACGCCCGAAAAGCCGGCGGCGGGTCCAGTCCCTAACCCAAAGCAGAAACGAACACCAAGAAATTTGTGAGATATACTCAATTATACGCAGCAAAAACCATCATGGCCTCTGGAGTAGAAATAAAAAGGGTCGGTGAGCCGGCGCGCAGGAAAAAATTGGCGCAATTGTCAAAAATCAATCTCTTCATTTCTTCTCAATCAACTCTTTCAGTACAGCATTATCATTTTCATCAACCAGCAACAACGGGAAAAGTTGAACGGTTTCAACACATCGAAAAGTCCTTTCTTCTCATTTCATTGCGTATATTTTAGACCGGTACTTCACATACACCACTCAACCCACTTATAAACCACCACCACTACCACCACACAATGCACAAGCAAGTAACATCCTCACTATTATTCCGGAGGTCTTGTACCACCTCCTCCCTTCTATCCAGAAGTAGCAATGGCGCACATCGAGGTGGTGCAGCCCTCATCACCACCCCCCTTCAACCACACCTCACCACAGCACACCAACCCCAACCATACCAACATGTCCAAACCCGCCAATCCTCCCACTCCCCCATGGGTCTCCCCCCCGCCACCCCGCGCAAAAAGGTCACGCTTAACACGCTCCAGTCCATGTACAAGCGCGGCGAGAAAATCACCATGATCACGGCGCACGATTTCCCCTCGGCGCACGTGGCCGAGCACGCGGGCATGGACATGATCCTGGTGGGCGACAGCCTGGCCATGGTTGCTCTGGGGATGGAAGACACGAGCGAGGTGCTGGTGGAGGAGATGTTGCTGCATTGTCGGAGTGTGGCGAGGGCTAGTTCGAGGGCGTTTACTGTGAGTTTTATATCCTATGGTCTCAACTCAACATTCAAGACCGGTTATTTACACTTGGTCCTTTTTCTGTTTTCCCGATCAACCGCCTTCCCTATCCTTACCCCCCCCCCCCCCTTCTCTCTCATCCCCCATCCAGTCACCCCCCCATCCAGTCACCACATGAGAGTAAACAAACAAACAAACAAACACTAACACTGCTTGCAGGTCGGCGACATGCCCATGGGCTCCTACGAAATCTCCCCCCAACAAGCCCTCTCCACCGCCATCCGCTTCATCAAAGAAGGCCGCATGTCCGCCGTCAAACTCGAAGGCGGCGCCGAAATGGCCCCCACCATCCGCGCCATCACCACCGCCGGCATCCCCGTCCTCGCCCACATCGGCCTCACTCCGCAGCGCCAAAACGCCCTCGGCGGGTTCCGCGTCCAGGGGAAATCCAAAGAATCCGCCAAGCGGTTACTAAGGGATGCGCTCGCCGTCCAGGAGGCCGGTGCTTTCGCCATGGTTGTCGAGGCCGTGCCGCAGGAGGTGGCGAGTTTCATCACTGGCCTCCTGAAAGTTCCGACCATTGGAATTGGGGCCGGGAGCGGGACCAGTGGACAGGTGCTGGTGCAGGCGGATATGACGGGGAATTTCCCCCCCGGAAGGTTTTTGCCCAAGTTTGTCAAGAAGTATGGGGATGTGTGGGGGGAGGCGTTGAGGGCTATTGAAAGTTATAGGGATGAGGTGAAGGGGAAAAGTTATCCGGCCGAGGAGCATACGTACCCGATGGCGAAGGAGGAGGTGGAGGCGTTTGTGGGGGATGTGAGGAGGTTGATGGGTGCGAATGCGTCTGCTGAGGCTGAAGGGGAGGGTGAGAAGGAGGCATGAGTCTGAGGCTGTTTGTGGTCGCGCGGAAAGAGGAGGATAATACCCCTTGCTGTGGATTTTTGGGATAAAAACTGTCTTGTCGTTTGCTGTAAGAGCGTTGCCTCATGTTGGTAATGTAGTAATTGATAGATATCTTTGCTGGAGCTTCTCGTGATCTCCTCAACCTCGTGTGAGGTGCTGCTGACAATGGTGACCTTAATGATGTGGCGATTCCTGGTGTCGAATGCCCTCAGATGATCTAAGTAAGATGCTGAAGTAGTCTCGACATTATCGGATGGCTCCTCGAGACGGCTGGCCATGATCCCGACATGGCCTGCGCGCTGTCCATAAGTGATATGATCCGACTCTGTAAGTCTCCTGGTAGCGACTCCCCCTTCGGACCTGAGGTGATTACCCAAAAGACGGCGTCATCGAATACGAAACGTTCAACTGGTTCGTAGAATCCTTAAAGCACTGTAAACATGTCGTCAGCACAAACTCACCCACTCTAACTTGCTCACACTTCCTGACCACCCTCAACATTCCGGAATCACCACCTCCACCAAGAACCAAGGTAACTCACCCTCCACAAATTCCCCACCACCTCATCCAACGCCGGCGCAAACACGCTATTCACATACAAAAACACGCTATCCGTCTCCTGCACCTTCAGCGTCTTCCGCAGGTACGCCACCACCGTCTCGAACTTGTGCGTGCTGACCACTTTCACCTGCTCCCTCCGGAGGGCGGGCGCCGAGCCGACCGGTTTAAACCGTATCACCACCTTCTCTTGATCAAAGGTCCCGGCTTCGGCGAGGGCGGCGGTCGCGTCCCGCGGGAGGGTCATCAGAACCGTAGAGGCGGTCATGGTTAGCGGCAGGTTGGGCGAGTCGCGGCCTTCGAGGAGGGGGGAGGCTGTTGGTGAGTTGTTTGAGAGGGAGGTGGTGTTGGATCCGAATGGGGGTTGTTGTGGGGATGCCATTTTGGGAGTCTGGATTTGAGGTGATGTATAGAGAGAGGTTGAGTGAAAGTGAAATGATGAACTGTGACACGGTTTCGTCCTGTTCGTGTTTGCTTTCCCGGTGATGATTGAGCGCTTGGACCAGTTGTTCGGATGAGTAACTCTTGGTGTCCTTTTGCAACTTTGAGCAACACCCTGAGATTCAGTGACTGTATTCAGGTGACCGCTGACTTTGATTGAGTAAGATTGATGATGTTGACGATGATGTTGATGGATGTCAAGGATCAGCTGGGCAACGACATGACAAGTTGATTGGTGATTGCCCGGGAGCGTTGAAGCGGAAGGAGAAAGTGGAGACATGGTTGCAAAGCTGCCAAAAGTACGGGCGTAATTGCTTGAGGGTTAGGGTTGTTGTATTCTGGACGGGATTGTCCCGGATGACCTGGAATCCGGATATCCAAACTCAAAAGGAACCAGAGATCTCCATTGCACATGAAAGAGCTGACGATATCGTTTGTGACCATCTCTCGAAGCAGTAAACAAGAGCACAGGCGACTGCGACGGAAGCATCTCCGGGCATCATCGGCTAGCTAGAGATCTGTATGTAGGTCAACAAAAGTGGTGAGAGACAACTTGTGTAACATGCAAGGGTTGTCAGCGAGCCTGCACAAGTGGTTTATCTCCTTCATCTCTTGGATCGTGACCAATCCTCGATGACTTGCATAGGGGGAACTCCACCGAAATATAAACTTCATGTCCGGTCCCTCATAACGCCGCTGAACAGAAGGTACTATGGTTAGGGTTAGGGATGTGGTTATGATTGGCACGTGAAAGATACGAGTCAATCTCGATGAGCGGAACGGATAGGGTTGCCATCAATTGGGTTGTTATACTCCTAGCTCTCACCGGTTTGTTGGTCGCACACGGGTGTGGACTGGAGGCATCATAGAGAACGGCCATTTCCTTTTGCGGGGAAGTACAGAGATATGATGGCTTGTGACGGAAGCCGTACCCCCCCGCACGATCATCCCCGGTTCCCGTTGCGCGCCGTGCTCAAAAAGACATCAATATCGCGCGCTTTCCCGGTTCTGTCGGCGGTCGTGTGCTTGTGTTGATTTTCTTTACGTCGAAGCCGTCCTTCCCGTCGAGTCGGTCGGCAAGCTCTCGGGTCGCCGTTCAAGCTTCCCTGTTCCGCCGTTGTTATAGCACAAGGTATAAAGACCGAGGAAGGAACGGCACGCGCAGCCGTTTCATTGGAGGGGCATTGCGGTGCAAATGGCTGATCGTCCGAGGTCTAGAACACAGTGAGAACAAGTGGGCAAGCCTTCCAGCGCAAGGCTGACAGCCATAACCAGTCAGGATGCGCGTTGCCACAAGCCACTGCCGGCTTGGCGGTGGGTCCGTCACTTGTGCAAATCGAAAAGTGGCATGATTTTCAGGGCAAATGGGCTCTCAAAGTCGTTGAAGCTGCGTCAGAACCCCAGGGTCCCCGATTGGCCTCGTTCAACTGATCTTCCCCCTCTTCAGCCGAATCTTCAGCGAATCGACCTTCACAAACCCTCTGATCCCCAGCGATCCATACCCTCGAGGGCCCGGCTTGCACTTGAGAGAAATTCACTATGGAAAAAGTCAGGCCATGTCGATAATCGACAACCTAATCAGGCCAATCGGCTTGCCTGGCCTGGGTTCCAACCTGCGACCGATCCCGATGGCTCCTTTTTTTTTTTTTTCTTCCTCGATGCGAGACGGCGGGCGATGGGGGATGGGGATGCTTTCTCGGCCTCTCTCCTTTTCAACGAGTGCGAGAGAGGAAGGAGGAAGGAAGGAGGAAGGAAGGAGGAAGAATCGGGATCGAAGAAATATGAATCCTTCCATCGCTTGTGTTTATCGGGGAAGGAACGGTCTGCACTCAGCAATCTCTTGCAGTCGGTGCTGCTACCTACTAGACGCCCGTATTTATGACCTCTTGCCGTTCCTACCGACGTTCGATGTGCATCAGTGACTGCGACTGCAGTGCATGGGAAAAAAAAGTGAAAAAGTGAAAGAGCAAACATTCGGTTATTGTCGCCTTGTACATGTGGAGTACCTCCCACTTACATGGAGGCACAGTGTACACAGTCTCCAGCTAGCATTTAGTGGCACGAGGAAGGACTGCATCCCCGGCCGGTACCTTCTGTCTACCTCACCGGGCAAAAGTACACCTGCCTCCAACGAACATCCAGGCAACAAACGGGACCGGTATTGTTTTTTTCTGGAGAAGTTTCAAACTGAGGCCATCCGAAACCCAATTCATTCAGTTCCATTCCAGATGTCTTTTTTCGTTTTGACTTTTGACTCCTTATTCTCTCTTGTCTCGTAGTCGAAGCGCGCTGTATCTTGCGGCAAGGTTCTCGTGGAGTCCAGACTTTGTTGTTGTTGCAAAGTCAACAGCCCAAAATATTCCTGACCCTTTCTGTTTCGCGCCGTTGGCGACATACAACACCGTCGTTACCGTACCTAACATACACGACATACCTGACATGGCCGACATACCGGACATACGTACCTGACGGTAATAGTGAAGAGGTACCTGACGTTAACCGACATCTTCAAGGGTCCCCTGGAGTCATCCCACGACGGGATTTCCGCCCCATCTTAGCGTCCACATCTCACATCCATCGTCGGGCCCTCCTTTCCGGGTCGCGGTACCATCTGGGCTATCTGGCTGGATCTCTGTTTGACATTCTCCAAATCTTCAACAAGGCATTGCTGTCTTTTTGCCTTTTTCTCTCTTTTCGTCTCAGAGAGAACAACTGGAAAACATCACCACTGATCCCGGCCACCACTTACAAACTCCCCAACTTCCCAACGCTCGAACCGCGCCATCGCAACGCAACCGCCACCCGTCTTGGAACCTCAAGCGCTCACAAGGCCCTGTTCCGCGCCGGCACCGCAGTGCTTACCCGCTCCGTTGTCCCACGATAATATCTCGCGCGACACTCACTCCATCCGTCTTCAGGTTCCTATCCTAGACCTACCTACCTTAGGTCCTTAGTACTAGTATCTCTCTAGGCTGGCCAACAGATCCACGCAACTTGGTGCGCCGTGTTCATAGTTTGCGAAACCTCTGGCTTCTTCGGCTTTGCCAATCCCCGGCCGTCTTCTCCCGCCTTCCTGCCCCAAGTCTGGTGATTTACACCACCGCCCGCGGCCTTTGGTCTCACCCAATTACGCACTCTTCTGCCATCCAACAAGCAGCTGTGTTGTTCAGTCACAGAGCTTTGCGCCAGTTCGCTACGCCAAACTCTTGATTATCGCGCCATCCGCCTTCAGTGTCTCTCGACCCCCAAATTTCAACTGAGAAAGATATTAGTCGACAAAAAGACGATACTCACTGTGTGTGCTGGAGACAAGACGGTTAAAAAGAAAAACAGAAAAAAATAGGAGACACAAGCTCGAGTCTCCATCGTTCAGCTGCATGGGCTTCTCCCCCCCCCCCCCCCCCGGCCAATCGACGACTAGCCTCCCCGCAAGTCTGGGCTTTGACCGAGAAACCCCTTCTGAGCTTGTGGTAGACATCTGCAGATGATCTACAACACAAAGCTGGAACCCAACATCAACCCCTCACCTTCTCACACGTCCTTGCTCTTCTCGGCCACGAGGCTTCCGGTTATCCCGTGGACGGTTTCAGCTTGACCTCCGCGATCTTCATCATCGTCGCCTGCGTCTCCGTGTTAGTCTTGATAGCCTCACGGTATGCCCAGTTAACAAGATGGATCCCAACACGCTCAGACATCTCGGGTACTTCTCAGTACCCAATCATCAGGTAGCGCTTTCTACTGTGCCCTCGCTGTCTGTCTTGTCTCGCTGCTGACGCTGCCCAGACGGTCAATCCCGTTGACCAATCTTACACCTTGCCAGGGTCTTCCTCTTCGCAGCCAGCGACATCATGGGGCACCGCGCCATCATCGACGGCACCGACGACCGTGTCCCTTGACTCCCTCCCACAACCTTCTCCAGCAACCGCTTTCACTGGCATGTCCGCTCATCCTTCCATGATCCGACGGCCGTCCATGTATAGCAGTCAATCCGGAATGTCGTCCTCGAGAGTGTCTAGAACCCGGGAAGGCCATGAAAGGAAACGAACAAGGCTGAACTCGGAGCCATCACCATTCGATGAGCCGGACTACTGGCTGCAGTTCGACAATGAGGACAACTTTGATGAGCTCTCAGAGGTTACCGAACCCCCTCAGCAGCAGGACCACAAAGGGAAAGGGAGAGCCCCGCAGCTGTCCCAACAACAACAGCACCAGCAACAACAGCAACAACAGCAACAACGGTAGGTTTAACCCCATAAACCTCCTCTGGACCAAGAAAGTTTAGTTCCTAATCGTTTTCGTTACCTTTTCAAGACGTCAGAGCACGGCACACTCAATAACAACAACGGCCCCCACTCACCGGAGAACTGCTGGTACGCTAAACTCCGAGGAATACATGGATGACAGCGCCATGGATATTGCTCTATCGGAGGATGAGCAGGCGATGTCCCTGAATCTGGCTGAGCAGCTTTCCAAAATAGATACAGCTCCACCGCAAGAAGTACCCCCGCGTGAAGGCCTCTACTCGACACCCCTTAGCTGGGAGCGCCCACAACCCGGTCTCAGAATGGACTCCCTAATAGGACTCAACCAACAAGCCCTGAACGAGGCCGAACAACGACGACTGATTGCGATTGCCATGAACCCCGGACCCAGCATGGGAGGACTCGGCTCCAACATCAACCTCAACTTTGGGGGCATGGCAACCGGGTTCAACTCGGGATTCGGCTCGAGTTATGGAAGCACATCGATTGGCGGTGGTCAGATGCCGAAGCCTGTATCACCACCGCGGGCGAGCACATTATCCCAGTCCCGGCCAGCACTACCGAGACCCCCTCAGAAGCACGGCAGCATAAGCGAAAAGTCGAGCGAAAAGATGGGTATGGGTGGTGGCGACAAGAACAGAAAGGCAGAGGAAAAGCACAAGGTTGGGGATCGGACAGCGCATAACGATATCGAAAGGAAATATCGGACAAACCTCAAGGATAAAATCGCCGAGCTGCGGGAGGCGGTCCCTGCGCTTCACGCAATATCGGAGGCTGGAGGAGAGGAAGATGACGGGTCGCACAATTCGAGAGCGCCCAAAGTGAGCAAGGTGAGTTTGGCCCCTAAACACACGGGTAGGAATTGAGGAGGGCAAGACTGACCACAATCACAGGGAACAATCCTCACCAAAGCCACCGAATACATACACCAGCTCGAGCGGAGGAACAAGCAAATCACCATGGAGCACCGCGAGCTCTCACGAAAACTGCAAGCCTTCGAGCAGCTGCTCAACCACACGGCCGCGACGGCGTACCAGATGCCGGCGTATAGCAGGACTTTGTTCGATCCTAGAGGATTCTGCTAGAAGGTCAGCGTCCAAAAAGTTGAGCGATTTATGCGCCTTTGTATTTTTTGTTTGTTTGGCGTCTGAGCATATATTGGCATCTGGCTTCTTTTAGAATGTCGAAAGAAGCCATTCTTATAAGTGTGTAAATATTTATGCTTCGCGAAGAAGGGTTCTTTGATTTCGGTATCAATCCCCACTTTTTTTTTTTTTTTTTAAACCTTTGTTAGTCGTCGTCTCGGAGCTTGATTGGGGGGTTTCTGAAGGAGAGAGAAAAGGGGGGAATATGTTGAAAGGAAGACATGAGTGGAATGAGAGGGAAGGATTTTCGACGATATGAGGTTATGGATGAGCTTAAAAGTGATCAAGTTATGGACGAGACTGATGATTTGCGGATCGTTTCCACCGTGGCCATTATAAAAGATTTCGAAAGGCGGGTTGCGATGCGTTTAATTTAGGGCGGGCGTTGTGCGCGCGGAATATGATATCACTGGTGTTGAAAGGTTGAGGAGAAAGAATAGGAGGCTTCATTGCAAACTGAAAAAAGTGCTTCTGAAAGGACTGGTTGATGATAAGATTGGTGAATTTTTTGATGAGATTTTGTGTGATATGGCTTTGCGTTGTTGTTATAGAATATGTCAAGTTAGTGTAGGTGAAGAGTGAATGAAGTTGTCGTGATGGGGGATCTTCCTTAACCTTACCGATTTGACCGAGTGACGTAATGAGGGGGCTGGTTTCTTCAGACTTCGTTTCCGATGTTTGGTTTGGTTAGGCTAACCGATGGAAGTGGAAGCAAGTAACTTTTTTCTGGAAGAACTCAGCTGGAACTGTAGTAGAGTGGAACTGAAGTGAACGCCTCTTAAGACAATGGATGAGAAAGTTATTATGGGCATTTACATAAAACACCACACCGAAAGCCCGGGCCCAGAGTATGATGACCGAAGTAGACAACAGACGGAACGTCTGGACGGGACAATCACCGTTCGTTCGGCCATAGATAGTTTCTTCCATAGTGAGTGGGTATTCACATACAATAATAGAATACGCGCGATATACACAATATACACATATAACCACCCCTCCCCTATCAATAACCGCAAACTGAACTCACAACTCACTCCCTCAAAGCCTCAATATCCACCACCTCCTTAACCGCCTCCGTCGTCAAAATCAACGGGCTCTCCACATCCACCACCACACTATCCTCAATCCGAACCGCCAGCCCCCTGAAATGCTCCGGAAACCGCTCGTCGTCCACGGGTACATACACCCCCGGCTCAATCGTCACCGCATGCCCCTGCCTCAGCGTCAAACCCCTCGAGTAACCGGGCGTGTCATGCACATCCAGCCCGACGTAATGGCCGACGTGGTGGGGGAATAACACATCCATCTTGCCTCCTCCTCCTGAGAGGTCGAACCCGAGAAGGGTCAACTGTTCGCGCAGCCCGGCTTCAGTGGCGCGGTGGATCTGGTCGAGACTGAGGGAAGCGTTTTCGCGACAGAGGGAGACCATTTGTCGCTGGACGGTAAGGACGGCTTCGTAAAGGTCCCGCTGCGCGGGACTGAACTTGCCGTTTACCGGCCACGTGCGCGTGATGTCGGTGATATAAGTCCCGTACTCGCCGCCTGCGTCGACCAGGACCATCTCGTCTTGTTTGAGCAAGCGGGTGTTGTGCACGTAATGGATCATGTTGCCTCTTGCGCCGCCCGCGACGACGGGGACGTAGGCGGGGCCGGAGAGGCCGTGCGAGGTGAAGGCGTAGTTGAGGTAGGATTCCAGGTCTTTTTCGGAAGACCAGGCGCGGCGCATGGCGGATGTGATGGCTCGCCCGGAGACGCGGCCGGCGTGTCGCATGTTGGAGATTTCTGCGGGGGATTTGATGGCTCGAATGGAGTGGACGAGGCCGGCTAGGGGAGCAGGGGGCAGGTGTAAATGCGAGAGGAGGGTGGTGATGAGGGAGCCCGTGACGGGAGTGGAGGGCGTGATGTCGCTGTAAACTTTGCTCGCGCCGCGCAGGATCGGGGGGAGGAGGGTCTCGATCTTGGCGATGTCCCCCGTGAAATCAGCATTGAACACATCCTCCGCTGCTTGCAGACCGGACCAGGGGCCGGACCATTGCTCGGCGCGAGGATCTTTGGGCCGGCAGAAGAGGTGGAAGACGTAGTCGCCTGGTTTGGGACCGGTCTTTTGGATGATGGCTAGCGAGTCGGGCTCGGAGAAACCGGTGAGATACAGGAAATTGGAGTCTTGTCGGAAGGGGAAGAAGACGGCGCCGGAGCGGTATTTGAGTTCCGAGGAGGCGAGGATGGCGATGCCGTTTTCTGGCAAGGCGAAGGCCAGCTTGGAGCGACGTTCGTGGTACTCTTGCGCCGTGATGCCGGGGGTTAGTTCACCCGGTTGCAGAATGTGGGGGTGCGTTTCGTAGACGGGTTGGCCGAATTCGAGGTCGGCGGCTGAGACCGTCGTTGTCGTCGTTGCGTAGGTCCGGGATGGACGCCATGGTGTTGAGAGTGAGGATGATGCGGGGATGGTGGACTTGGCGGATTGGAGACGTGGTTGGAGAGGCCAGTTATTATGAGGGCGCAAGTGTCGGGAACATTGCCGCAGGACGGCTTTGGGAAGCTTCATGTCAAAGGGTGGTTGTCAAAGGGTGGTGGGTGAGGAATGTGGTGGTTAGGTGAGAACGAGGTGTGAGTTCACCTCGGCGGCGTAGGTGAACTTGGGATGGCTCGCGATCTTCGAGAAAAAGACAGGTTTGATATTAGGACTAGTAAGTACCTAATCTCTAGTTACAAACTTGACACGGAGTTGTTGGATCTCAACCTCTACCAACCTCAAAATTCCCAAGCAACATGCACCGCGAGAAATGAAGTTGAATTGCTTCGCGGCGGAGATTGTTCAAATGTTTTGTAAAGGCAAAGATATTGGGATGTCGTCACTTTGTTGCTCTCACTTTGGTGGTTGAAATGAATGCTGACAGTTGCCAGGCGCTTCACTGGACTGCCAAGAGTTCAGGTTTTGCTGGGCATTAATGCTGCCTGCCAGCTGCAAGCCGCGGATGTGGAGCCGCTGTTGGTGTCGCGGAGCATTTACCAGCAGCAACAACAGACCACAGCTGCTGCCAGCCCAGGCGCGGTGCACTTTATTGTCAGCGCTTTTCAGTGCAACGGAACCCCGGCGCCTGTACTCCCCACATTGCCCATTGCCTGCTGGGATCTGCCGCTCGCGACTGACAATATCAAAACCAAACACTTGGACTGTTTTCTGACCACCTCACCCGACATCAGAACCTCTGGCCTGTTCGGACCCGTCGACAGGCTACTGGCGCGACTCGACATTTGAGCTTCTCTGCGCAAACCATTGACATCGGCCGTTTCGTCTTTTCAACAGCGGGCCTTTCCTTCCTATCATCGAAGCACAGCGCGTGCCATTGTGACGGGCCAAAACCAACCTCCAGCGACGAAAATTGAGAGACGCGTTTTTGGCAGCGCAGAAACAGAGAACAGTGCAAGTCGATTGCTTCCTTGCTCCTTCTCGGCCGAACGACAACGACCGACGACGAATAATTATCCAACCCCATTCATTGGTCATTGTCGACCATCGGCCATTGATCACCGAGCCTAACCACTTGTTTTGTCTGTCGAGTCGCCGACTACCAACAGCAGGAACAGAGTCGATTCTTGGGTATCCGGGCCCCCCTACCCAAAGTCCAAGCTAGCATCGGCACGCGACCATACAGACAAACCGGAAACTGTCTCCCTCCCTTATCGACCATCGTCCTTGCTATTCCCGAGCCGACGTTTCGAAACAAACAAAAACAAAACAACACCACATCCATAGCATGTTGACTGGATATTTATAAGACGACAGTATCTATAGATCGACAACCACAGCAATGTCGACCACCACCGCTGCCTCGGGCACTAAGAGGGCTCCTCTCTCCGACAACCCCAATGCCGCCAACTCGCCGCTGCGTGGGGCCTCGGCTACCGCCTTGGCACTACAGGGCTCTAAAAAGGCCGTCCGCTCCCATGCCGATCAGCTCAGAGAGGAGCCATACGGTCAACCACCGCCGGCCAAGAGACAGATGATTGAACATGGCGGTCAACGCGCCGCCGCCTCGCCGACGAGCTCCCGGTCCAATGCGTCCAACGTCACGCGCAAGGCCTCGATGATATCCCGGACCGCTGAACGGGAACGGGCTGAGAGGGCTTCCTCTAGAACAAGCACCACGGCTACCACCACCCGTGCCGAGAGGTCGCATGCCGCCTCCACCACCACCACCACCACCACCAATACCGACCGCATCACCGCAAAGGAACTCGAAGACCTCAGTATATGGCAAACCTCTATGAGATCCCGCTTTCACAAGATGGTCTTCTACTTTGAGAGTATTCCCGACGAGCAGCGTCACAAGCTCGCCAAACAAGTCGCTCAATTGGGCGCTGTAAGTCGACCCCTTGCCCAATGCAGGCCCAACAGCCCGGCATATACTTACACATCTGTCACAGCGTGAGGAAAAGTTCTTTTCCATCGAAATCACCCATGTCGTTACCACCCGCCCCATTCCCCCCGTAAAGCCAGTCCAGGACGAGAACCAGCCCGGCACCATCACCCAGTCGACAAGTGAACAACCAAAGACGATCGATCCTTCTCTCCTGAACCGCAATGGCGACTCGGTCCGACGGAAACTCATTTTCGACAAGCCATCAATCCGGAAATCCTCAGTGCAGCCCCAGGAAGAGACGATGCCGAAGCCGAAAGCACGCAGCACCGATATCCTGCACCGTGCACGGGACATGGGCAAGAAAATCTGGTCGCTGGACAAACTCCAGAGGATTCTGGGCATGGTCCTTGAGACGGATCTGGTCAAGGCTGCATTGCTGGGCCGAGGGCATACACCTCAGGCCGCCGACAGGGCCAAGGCTCGCCATCAGACTGCTAATGTACTCCAGATGCTTCAGAATGAGCGTGTGCATGGCCCCTCCGACCGTGATCCCACTGTTGTTACCAAGGACATCCACTACTTCAAGGGCCCCTACGTTTATGTATACGACATTGAAGAGAAGACGAGGCCGGTCATGGTGAGGGAGTACCACAGAGTTGCCGACAAGAAAGACGGCGAGTGGCCTCAGTTCCGTGTGGCATCTCAAGGCCGTTGCCCATTTGTCGAGGATTATGATCCCCCTGAAAAGACGAGGAGGGAACGGACCCAGGCCAAGGAGAAGGTCACCAAAGCTGCGGAGGCCGCTGTAGCCACCGAGAAGGCCGCTGCTACCAAGACCCTCCAGCCTCCCGAGGTGCCATCACCCAAGCCGGTTACGGGAAAGCGTACTCTTAATGAGATGGAAGCACCCAACGACCGTGCCGCTGAGGTTGTTGATGATACCCCCGAGGCTGTCGAGTCAGCCAAGGAGTCCACCCCTTCGGTCGATTTCCGTTCGCAGAATGCCTTTATGAGCTATACCACCAAGGTTGGCCGTTTGGTGGCTGGAGAGCCCGTCGCTTCCGGTATTCAGGCCAACAAGCTCACATCCGCGATCCGCTCTCAAATGGTGTCGTCCACCACCGGTGTCCTTGGCGCCAAGGCCGGTATCAGCAAGGAAGTTTTGGGTCTTCAGCGCAAGGTTCTTCAGAAGACTGGTGTTCCTTCCCTTTCGCAAGACTCTGGCTCTCGTCGCTTGGCCGAGATTGGTGTAGACGGAAACCCATCATGCACGCGCGCCGCTAGCTTGGGTAACCCAGCCAAGCCTCCGATGCCTGAGATCTGGGAGGATGATGAAGCTCGGAAGCAGGAGCAGGCCAAGAAGGAGAGAAAATTGCGCAGGACCGCGAGCACTCCCGCTCCCCAGACAAAGCCGAAGCCACGCGATCCCAAGCCGGGTTACTGCGAAAACTGTCAGGATAAGTTCGAGGACTTTGATGCGGTAAGCTTTCTCAAACGGACTTGGTATGAGGCTTTACTAACATGGCAATAGCACATCGTTTCCCGCAAGCATCGCCGTTTCGCAGAGAATGACGACAACTGGGCTCAGCTCGACGCTCTCCTTGGCAAGCTCTCGCGTGCTCCTCGTGAGCCGCGTTACCGGTCCGTGGATGATGAAAGGTGGCAGTAAGCTGCTGCCATGTTGCCGCACAAGATATTTCCCATCTCTCCTGACGACTACTTGTACTTGCTTTCCCTTCTTATTTGCCCTTCATCTCACCCCTTTCACCTATGCTTCTCTTCAGTCAGTCAGGAGTCATGTGGCGGTATCATGTGTCATCCATTGTTGGAGAGGTTTTCTTTTTTACGAGGATCCCAACAACACAAATGTTCATTACCAGCATATTATGGGCGCGGGAGTTCCGGTGGCTTGTCTTTGACGGGGCGTTATTCCGTTTCTCTGTTTATACTAACCCCCTTTTGTTTCTTTACTGAACGAAGCTTGGCACGGAGGACAAGTGCTCAAGCGGGATGAAGGCGGAGACGGGATTGCTAGGGTTGGTTGGCTTTATGGTCGTGTGTGGGGTGTTGACGAACGGCTAAAGTGACACATTAGGTTATGGTCACTTGAGGACCATGCAAAGCGCTGGTGGTATCATCGCTCTGTCTTTTTATGGTAGTTGTATACCAACAAGCAAGCGAGCATTATGTGGAACAACAATCCGGTATGCATATTCTCATTATGTCGAGGGAATAGCAAAGGGGATACCCGGTTACGGTATGGAAGCCGATATCTGGTTGGGCCATGGTCTCTGTCGGTGTTATGGTTCCTGGCTAGGCGGTTTATGGTCTACTTATGATGGCAGGAAGAGGCGGACAGCTTGTGATGGTATGCAATGGCATGACCTTAGCGCGTTCAAATAAGATACTATATGTTACACTTTATGTATGTGTATAGATGTATCATATGCTTATTGGTAGTGAAGAGGTCATCAAGTTATGACGGTGCCGTATGTCTTTGTCAGTCCGGGGTCAAAGTCTCTTCAACAAGCCTTTACATTCTGTTCAAGTGAACACGCATGCATTGCATGAGACGATCATCAAGGCATTCCGCTCCCGTCCCGTCCGCCGATCATACCGGGTCCGGCCCGGGCCGTCACCAGACCCACGTGGTAGAACTAGTGGATCCCGTTCGGTCACCGAACACTCACTTTCTTTTCATCCTCTCTTCAGTTTTTACTACCTCCTCATCTTCACAGCCTCGCATTCTCACTTCCTCACTTCACCACCTCATCACTCTCATCACTCTCTTCACTTCTCTCTTCACGACCTCATCATTCGCCTCACTTCCTCGCCCCCTCTTGCCTAGTTCTTCTAACCTCCATACCACCCCTCAGCACTCAGCATCCACCGGCTCACCAATCACCGGCCCAAAACATCCTACCCAACCACTCCTCCGCGCGCCCCCCGACTGAAACGCCAAATCTTCCGCTCTTTTCCACATCCGCTTCTCAAACCTCCCTATTAACCGCCAGTCACCACGCTCGTAACCCCCTTCCGTCCTCGCCTTCTCCGCGTACCCCGCCGCCGCCGGGTAAACTACGCTGCTCGTCCCGATTACTAGAACCAGATAGATCAATGGGAGCGGGCGTCGATACAGGCGTCTAGTCTATTTCGGAGAGCAATTTGCGTGCGGGTTGAGTGAGGGATTCGCCAACCGAACCAGACTACGCCGTAGGGATAGATGGTAAGAAGGGATGACTGGGATCCAACAAGGGATTCTTAGTAGCGGGTTGGGAAGGGTCGTCTGCGTCTGGGGGTGGGGGTTGGGTTGATGACGGATGTGGGGGCTAGGGATGGGCAGAGAGAGGGGGTCGAGAGTGTTGGACGGTTCGACGTAGCTGCTGCACTGTATCAGCAGGGGAGGAAGAAGAAGAAGAAGACGAGCATTTGAGTGTGAAGAGGGGAGCCAGCCGTCGAGGGCACCACGCAGCTGAGCTGGGAAGAACGGTGGCCGGCCGGCGCGCGCGGGGAGAGGTTGTCGACGCGGCGTTTTGGGTCAGGCAGAGAGAGGAAGTTGGGAATCTTCTTTCTGGCTATTCCACTTGCTCGATGAGATGCCGACAAAAAGGCGTGGAAAAATCTATCCTGGTTTCTTCTGCTTGTGGATGTTCGGATATTTGAAGAGGGACCTCGATGACCTTTGTGAGGTCAACAAGCGCGGTGGTATATGTAATGTCGAAATGGGCCGGGATTGTTGCTTTTGTTACAAATACCCACGATGTTGGTTTGGAACTTAAGAGAGATCTCAACATCAACCTTGAATGTTGTTCTGTTTAAACTTCTTTCTTTCTTTCTTTCCTAGCCTCTCCCCCGCCAGATCGCCAATGATGTATGTTGTGTTTCCCATGTTTCCCCGCACCAAACATCACGCCCGCTCTTCGCTGATCCCGCGCTGCCTTTGTCGCCGTTGACTCAGACGGCAAGTTATCTCGCATAGAAAAAATAGACATATTCAACACTGACCTTGTGGTTGTTGTCAAAGATGACTTCATTGACATTGTTGATGGGGCGAACTCCCGACAAGTGCGACAGGGTACCTCGGGGAGCGGGCGTGCGGGCTTGCCCGGATTAGTGGGGCCGAGGTCCGTCCCGGTGTCCCGGTGGGGTGGAGTAAATCCGCTCGGCTCCGGTATTGTGCATGTCGTCCGTCAATTACACGTCGTCGTTGATGCGCATAAATGGCACATGTAAACCATCAAATACTCGACGAAAAGCTTCGCTCTGCTAGCTGAGGACGATATAGAAATCAATATGACTCTCGATTCAGACTAGTTCTACGTTACCTCCTCTGTTTCTTTGCTATGTACCACTCATCTGCTAACGGAGTCCATTAAAATGGGAAACAAACCGGTGTTACCTACAAGTGCGTTACACAAACACCGCGATCTACGCTGCCTCGGCTGCCTATCCATGGTATCACAACATGAACAATGTCTTGCGCCTCAGCTTCGAACTCTAACACCGGTCCAGATCCAACTTGGGCCGCGCGCGCGGTCTGCCCGCCCTCTGCGAAGTACATACCCCCGCTTTAATGCCCTGGACTCCGATCAGAGAAATGAAATCATCGGCAAAACGGCAGGATCCGTGTTGCCCGTGATGTTTAACTCCGACACATGCTAGATGGAAACTGAAGTAGACGGAGCTTAACTTAGTTGGAGCAGAACGTCGCGAGGAGTGAGTGACCTGGTATTTCCATCCTAGATTAAAAGCCCGAGCAGGATATTACCTAGTCCCGTCGTGTGGCCAGCCAGCCCTATCCGCCGTTTACCATACCGTATCAACCGCCGGTAGATGATCCGTCAAGCGGGATGAGAAGAGACGGAGGAGGAGGCTCGGATGAGACTAAGCAATTTACTATGCTCCGTCCGTCCCCTCCCTCTAGCGTCGTCGGAACATAAAACACATCCATCCGATCACATCACCAAACTGAACCCAGCGGGAATAATAACTTTCAATCTCAACCTCGATCTTCAATCCCGATTCTGACTGATCTCAGCCTCAATCAATCAATCTTCAATCTTCCCATATCTCTGCCGACAGCTTCAGCTTCCCCCTTCACCCCCCACAGCAATCAATATTACTTGCCCGGGCCACAATAAAAGCAAAAACAATGCCTTGAGTGATCGAGTTCCCAAATGACGACTTATCACCTACCTGCCGTGTAACCAACGGGCGTAGAAGTAATTTATTCCACGTTCCTGTTCCTTGCATCTATCCAGTGCTGCATCCCTCCTTGGTGATCCCCTTGTTTCAATCCCCATCCCCTACAGCAGTTTGCAGTCTTTCCAGGCTTTCCAGGCAGTTCCTTGCTTCCCTATTCCACCAATGCATTCCTTGTATACTACGCAATAGTTGCTGCCGGAGGAGGCCGCCGTCCAGCAGTCCCAGCAGTGCCACCTAACAATCGACTCCAGCTTTGAGCCCCTACACTACAAAATAATCACTTGACAATGAGATAGATCACTGTGAACTTGCATGTAAGGTCCTGTACCTAGCTACCCCTGCCAAGCCAAGCCCCTGCAAAGCCCCTGCTCGCACCATCTCAGCGCTAAATGCCGCCCGGACCTTCCTGCATTTCTTGGAGTCGGAGAATCCGTGCAGAGGTGCCCGGGATTCAGGCAGTTGACGGACCTGCATTTTCATTTCCGGATCGGCTCCATCCATCTTGGTTTCCGTTGCCTGACGAGGCCTGTCAGAAATGTCGCCCTATGGGGATTGCAGCCCGGGGGGTGAGGGAGGGGTCCGTCACGGAAATGAGAACCGTATTCCTACGAGATGTTGGAACGTTGGAACGGGATGGACGGCACCAAGACAGCTTTCGAGTCGTTCTGAGCGAATTAACAAGTGGACTGGGCCAAGGTAGCAAAGGGAACGAGGGGGGGAGGTAGCCAAGCAGGCAGGAATGGAGTCGCCAATGGGCCAAGATGTTTGGGAAGTTTGACAGGATTCTCTTCTTCACACTGGTACGGATGCCGACTAGTCAATTGTGATCGGGGTGGTGATTGGAGATTCTGTAAGTCCATCGCAAAGAGTTCAGAACAAAAGAGCACAAAGTCGTCAAGTGCAAATATGGGAAGTGGAGTGTGTTCAAAAAGTATATGGTATTCAACCAAAAAAGTTACCAACTCCCTCCCTCCATCAATATACATAAAATCTTTTATGTCCGAATCTATAAACATATGTTCATCCTTGCTCTTCGTTTGTTCTTCCCTCCTCTTCCGCGAAGCGCGACCTGAACCACCATGTTCGGCCGCTACCATATCCATGAACTCCTCGCAAAACAAAAAGTGCGTCGCTTCGAGGGTGTGGTGGTATATAAAAAAAAAGCCAAAGCCAAAATCGCCAACGTAATTAATCCATCATGACAAAACATGCTGTAGCTGGGCCAGGCCGGGCCGAACCGAAGTCCTCTTCTTTCTTTCTCTCCATCTCCTTCCTGCTGTTTGTAGATGGTGCCAAAACAACCAACCGATAAATTAAACTTGCTTGTAGCATTTCAAAGCGCTCTCTGGACCAGTCTCTCAACTGCCGCCACAGGCGCGCAAGAGATGTGCCCAGTTCAAAGGATCGTGGTGTAAAAGAGAAAAATATATAGACAGCTCGGTTGGAAGCGCGAGGAGGATATATAATTGACCAAATATCCTTTTGTACATCCTTCATTTTTTTTTTTCCCCTTTCGTCATTTCCTCAAATAAGCAGTTTAAAGAAGCATGGCGCCGGCGAAGAGGGCAGCGCCGAGAGAGGCAATGCTCATGGCGAGCTTGCCAGCACCGCCGGTAACGACGTTGCCGCCGGTGGAGCTGGTGTCGTTGTTGTTGGTGAGGGTGCTGTCGATGGGGAGCGAGCTGACGGAAGAGTCGGCGGCGGAGGAGGCGGAAGAGGCAGGGACGGTGCTCAGAGTGGTGGCAGTGGAAGCGGCAGTGCCGGTCTTGGAAGGAGCATTGGTGGTGGTCTCGACGTTATCGGTAGAGGTACCCTGGAGGACCTTGATGCTCTGCCAGGTGCCGCTCTTGTCGCCGTACTGGTACTCGGTGGCGTCCTTGGGGCCGGTGGTACCGTCACCACCCATGTAGTCCTGGATCTTGATGCTCTGGTAGTAGCCGTTGAAGGGACCCTGGCTGAAGTCGGTGAGACCGCCGGCCCACTCGATGGTGCCCTGGGCGGCGTCCTTGCGACCGGCAACCCAGGTGCCGAGCTTGATCTGCATGGGAGTCTGGGGGAAGCCGCTGCAGCCCGAGGCCTCGGAGGCCTTGAGAGTGCGGACGACGGTGCCGTCGATGATCCAGTCGAGCTGGGTAGGGGTCCACTTGATGGTGTAGGTGTGGAACTCATTCTGGGGGTTGGCGACGGCAGAGAAACCACCGCGGTTGTAGACCTCGGTGCAACCCTTGCTGAAGTAGTTGGTCTGAACCTGGGCTGAGTCGCTGCCGATCCACTCCCAATCGATCTCGTCGAGGTCGTCGGACTGAAGAACGAAGCTGGTGACGACACCCTTGCCGAAGGCGGCCCTCACGGTAACGTCGACCTGGCCGAAGAAGATGTAGCGGGAGCTGGCAACGGTAGGAGCATCGGTCTCCTTCTTGATGGTGTAGATGGCGCCGAGCTTGTTGTCGTACTGGAGAGTGGTGCCGACCATGTTCTTGAAAAAGCTGTTCTCGCCCTTGGTGAAGTCGATGTTGATGATTTCCTTGCCGAGGGCCTTGTCATTGGGGCAGGCTGGAAGCAGTCAAATTAGCCACTAGGAAAGGTCTTTTTTATCTGGTGAAACGTACTCTTCTTGGTGGGATCACAGTCAGTGTAGGTCTGAGCGGAGACGAGCGAGGCAAGAGCCAACGCGGTGAGAGTCTTGATATGCATGATTACTGATTTGGAGGTGAAGTGTGTTTAGGAAGTGGTTGTTAATGGGATCAAAGGACGGTAGCTGAAGGCAAGACAAGCAAGATAGCGAGTGTGGTGTTAGTTCCAAACGAAGGACTGTAGATACTTCTAGCTGACGCCGAGGTAGAAGGGTCGAAAAGGTGATGTGCGAAGGAGTGTTTTTGAAGATTTTGGGAAACAGGGGAAACGAAGGAAGAAGAGGGAGAATGGGGTGGAGATGTTCCCAGTCAGCTCCATGGATCCTGGATGCTCCTCTCGCTTAACGTGATGGAGACAAGTGAGCATGGGTAGCGCCTGCCTTGCGACCCCTTGCTCGCATCTCCTTTTTTGGACAAGAAATAAAATTGCTTCTGGTGTCGCCGTTTGTCGTCCCCGTCGTAACAATTTCTTGTGCTGAAGCCAATGTCACCCTCCCGAACCAGCCAAGCCAACGTTAAGCGTTCCCAAGCGTTCCCAAGCCAACAGCGCCGCGTTCAGGAGGAGCCCTTTGGACAGAACCACCAATCAGAGGCCATCGCAGCCGAGAGACCCTTGCTGGGCCTGTTAGGGTCTTGGGGAACGCTCCAGATTTGTGGCGCTGTGGACCCATGTCAAAGTCAACCCCCCTGGTCGTTGTTCTCACATTCAGGGGCATCACTGCTCGGCGTTTTTTGCCAATATTTTGTACGGAAGCATCCAACACCGTCAACACCAAGAACTCTGTTCCCCTGGTGACCCAACACAACACGAGATTCTCGCGCTCTGGGCACTGCACTAAACTACTAGTGTTTCTAGCGTCGGCAGTGGATATTGATACGGACTGGACACCGACGGCGCCATCTATTCCCGAAATCTCGGATCCATCCATATCAACTCTCAAGCAGGCAACAGTGACAAGGAAATCTCGAATTGCCATCTTGGCTTCTCAAAGCCTCGAAAGGGAGGGGCGGACAACGGCAACACGGCGTCGTGTTGAGTAACGCTTGGCGTTACCGACCAGCTTTCTCCGTAGCAGCGGTGGCAGCGGTGGCAGCGATGCAGTTGCCGAGTTGCGCGGTGGGCGTCGGCCATTGTCCTATGAAATGCCTCTCCCTGACTCAGATCTGGATCGATGAACACAGCAGAAGCCTCGAAACGCCCCAGCTGTCGATGCTGGTTTCACAGGCCGAGGTAGTGTAGATGAAGGCATCGTAGGATATGTATGTGTATGCAAGATCGGCTTTGCATCATAGGCCATCTGTTGGAAACGGTGAAACGGGAGCTAAACAGATCTCCACGTAGAGGTAGTGTTGGTACACGTGTAGCATCCACATCTCATTCAAGAGGAGACGGATACCATCATTTGCGCCAACACCCACACGGACCGTTACGGTGTAGGGAGCAGTCAGCAACTGAACTTCGTGATGGTAGTCAAACATGATGTGCACGTGAGGCGTCAGCGAATGCTTCTCGCTCTCTTTGCGCTCAGGCTGAGTTAGATCATGCACATATGCGCCAATGCATGCAACCACCACGCTGCTTTGGTACCTGTGAATGGATGTCTAGGGGTCTTTTGGGGATCCAGTTCGGTCCAGTCACGAGTGCGAGTGCGAGGGCGAGCCGCGGCTGCCCTGGAAATCTCGAAAGAGAGGCCCAGACGCCCTGGGCGCCGATCGCATTCCCAAGCCGAAACCGAGAATGGCCCAATGAGGCGTGGTGGTTGGCCTCGTCAAATCGAAGAGAACAACTCGGCCGGCAACCAATCGGCGGTTTGGAAGAGGTCGAATGAGTTCCAAACCAGCGAATGAATGGAATGGAACGGTTCATGAAAAGGAATGGAAGATGAAGCACTGTTGTCACTTCATGCGAAACCACAGGATTTGCGCCTGAAACACCAAGCAAGAAGGGACGAGCGCATCCGTCTTGGACTTTGGACAGCTCCAGATGGCAGCGAGTAAGCTCCTCCCTTGACCATGACATGGAAATGTCGGGGTTGGGGTGGACGTTCTGTGGAAAGCGAATGCGTTAATATTGGCTACGAGCATCCACTTCATCGTAAATCGTGGGGCGGGCGGTGGACTTCCATTCCACGATGTTGTCGTTGAGAAGATCTGCTTTTGTGAACATCACGCAGACGTGGACAATGAATGGGACCCACCACCTATCTCGCTCAGGGTCTTTTATTCCCCGCCGTTAACGCACTAACCTTTTTCCACCTATCTTGAGTGATGAACTGTTAGCCAGCCATTCCCGACAATGATCATCGCGACATCACATGATGGTTTTTCTTCCAGGATTTGACACTCGTCCATCCTCCCAGCGATAACATCATGGATAGACACTCAAACCCAAACACCTTATCTTGACGTCTTTTCGCATTTGATCTTCCATCTTCCGTTTTGTTTCCATGACTTTCTGAACATCACTCCATTCCTCCGTTTGCGACAGCACCTCATGGCGCTCGGACATGGCGCGCCCGTTCTGCCACCTCTCGCGAGCTAGATAAATCCAAGACCTAATTGATGACTGCTTGCACTACGAAAGTACGAAAGGACACCATCTGCAACGTTCCATTCCATTGGACTTTTCTGTACCGTATCTGTTCCCACACCAGCCCACCCACCCATGCTATTTTAAGCCATTCGCATCGTAAACCTCACGCAGTCAGCAACAACGGCGTTAACCACCAGACGGCCCGGACATTTGACTCTTCTTACCCCCGGCGAGATGGCGACAGCGGTCAAGATGCGATTGATAAGAGGTGGTGTTAGCCGACGTGGACGGGCCGCGTGGCTCTTTTGGGTCTCGCAATACGGAGGACGGAATCACGGCACTTGGCGATGGAGTCACCTTGCGAAAAATGGTGTTCTGGGCAGGCACAGCCACACCGTCCATGGACTAATCCATAATGCGCGCTTTCCAGATGCCATTGCGATTACGATCACGGCTTTAGTTCTCAGCTCTTGCCGTGAGTTTTACCAATGAGATGCTAATGCTTCTTTCTTCGTGTACATTGAGAGAGCAATGCTTGCCATGAGCAAGTGCTATTTTCCTCCCAACCTGGACATCACGCAGCTCTTTCCGCATCAACAGCAACCACGGGTGCGAGTAGGATACGGCGAGTCGGCGCAACTTCCTCCTCCATCTTGCCGACCTACGGCCGGGACTAACCCCGATAACCCTGACCTCAACGGACCCGGTGGACCCGGCGGTCCCGATGTGGATCCCGGGACCCTCCGACGACCTGGTCTTGGCACTTGCCCAAAAAGGTGAACTGCCATGTCTGAGATTCGTTCACTTCCACGAGAAGTTGCAAGGCAGAGTTCGCCAGTTCGGAGGTCACTGCAGTATCTCAGTGGTTTATCACTCGGATCTGACGACACGGGCCGTGACTGCGTGGAAGGAAGTTGCACTTTCCGCCTTCTCACCGTTCCCACCGCACCTGGTAATGGACATCGCCATGAGGACTTCCTTCCGTCGTCTCACTCCGGTGCCGCCTGGACCTGTCCAGTTGCTCTGGACTTGCCATCCTCATTATTCTACTGCAGTGACGGCAATGCTTAATCCAGAAAGAGCCCGGCGGTATTTGGAGGAAGCCCCATGGGCACAAGAACGTGAAGGTGCTGGTGACAAGCAACTGGACCTTTCGCTGTCCTGGACGAACGTGGGGACCGATGCCTTGCTCCTCTATGGACACTTCTCTTTGACACATCTCATCGTTGGGAGTTCGGGCATGCACGCCTCAGCTTCTCCTTGCTCTGGTGAACTGGCCGGAGACGCAAGTGCAGTACGGATGTGGTCAACAGCGATATCCCCATGGTTTACAAAGCCGTTTTCTCGAGGAAGCCATGAAAAGAGATTCCCATTTTGTGACCGACACTCTTGCACTTCCGTCCCGAGCTCTGTCCACCTTTCCCTCTTCTTCGCCTGTGTCACCGTAGACAAACTCGAGGGCTCACCGTCACCAACTTCCTGTATCACGGAACCGCAGGGTAGCGCTCAACCTCTACCATCAGGTCGTGATCACCACAATATCATTCAACCCTTCCACCGTTCTCAGCACGAGTCCAATTCGATCAAGATGTCGACCTTCTACTTCCACGTCTGATGCAGGTACGCACTGGTTGACGTCTGATTGCGCGCTGATCAGCCCTCGTCAAGATGCATACTTAAACTCCCCATCTCCCCAGCAAATTGTGCTTTTTCTTCTCTCTCCCATCAACAACCCTTTTATTTACTTCTGCCATCATCACTGCATATCTCATCAACTCATTGTCAACATCTTTTTGCCACATATCTAATGTCTTTCCTTAATTTCCTTTTTCTTTTTGCTTGATGGCCTTGTGCCGTCTTTGCTGTTTTCAAAATAGCGGCAGAGTCAACTTCTGCCTCACCGATACATCCCCGAGATCAACTGGTTTCAGCATCTTCTCGACAACGAGTCTCCTTCGATGAGATGATGCCCATCTCGAACTCACCCATGGTCGAAAAATGACCAACGACATCCCGTCCCACTCTAGGTAAATATCACCTCTATGCTACCCTATCCATAACCTGTTTTCCCCAAACCAAACTGACGTTTTTCTCTTCGCAGAAATCATCCCCGGCATAAGCATGCATGAGCAAGCTCACCTCTTGCCGGCCCGTCTCAAAGCCTCGACAACCAGAGCAACGAGGGGGGATACTATCGCGTCACTCTGTACGATGGTCCCGACAATGCTCAATTTGGCCTGATCTTGGCTCGCTATCCCCATTACATCCGCAGCTGCAAGCGGCATCAACCTAGGTAAGCCACCCCCCGTCAGCTCCAGGTCGTCATCGACCATCCTTCCGCCCACCACTTATCTGATCATTTTTCTAGTTGCCACATCTCATCGGACGGGGCACAGATCGTGATGGGTCTACCCACACCAGCACCTGAGGCCGGCGTGGCAGCCAACTGCGGCTGCGTGTACATCGCCGAGACGGGCATCAGCGGGCATCCCTCACGCGACGACCTCCGAGAGTCGGGCTTCCCTACGAGAGGCCGAGCTGGATGTTGGCTGGGGCCGACACATGGAATGAAAACCCTGACCTCGTCATTGACCCTGCCCCTGACCGCAATGACAACCGCGAAATGCCCTACCGCTCGGGGGCACCCTCCCCGTCAGAGAGCAAAGTCGCTGCGGACAGGCATCGACCTAGAGGACAAAGATGCGGAGGAAAAGCATGCAGAGGCAAACAAAAAAGGTCGTTGACGAGATCTTGGAGTTCGATGTGGGCCTCTGGAGCGACCTCTCCGACCTCTCCGACCTGTCCCCGATGGCTCATCGCCATCGCCATCAGAACTTGTCATCTTGTCGACCGTACTCCGACTGGCTTGCAGCAGTTGCTCCCGTCTCCGACCAGCACCAGCTCCCGATCCAGTTCCAATTCCAGCTCCGGTTCCCGCCCCGGCCCCAGCTGCAAGTTACTCTTGCCCAAGTTTCAACTCTTCACTGTCCTAGACCTCTGTTCTCCTTTTGAGACCACAACCCTACCTCAAGCCAGGCTGCTCGTGCAACAAATCTCCCCTAGGGTCTCTGTCCTCCCTCCCTCCGAGACTCTCGAAAGCAACAACAGCTCAGCGGCCTCTGACGTAGTCGAGGCGCACCGACGAGCTGGAAACCAAAACGCCGAAGACGATGCTTTCAACGATGTGGATTGGTCGCACCTCCACCTTGCGGGCACGGAACATCAAGTACAGTACATCGTGCAGAAGTTGGACGGCCTCCAGGAATGGAAGAAGCATGATTTTGGTGACGATAAAGAACGCCCAACTCTGATCCTTGATCGGCTACACTTCCTCCTGCAACATAAAGATTCAAACGGACAGATGACGCTCGCGGAATTCGTTCAGGCCTTTTTATGGAACGCGCAACGTAACGAGTTCGCGCATCCTAATAGCGGCCTCAAACTGCCCAAGTTCCAGCCGTCTTCGCCGCTCATGACCAGCGATGAGGGGGAATTGTGGTGCCACAGGTGGAATTATAAGCCAGATCCAGTGGACCTGTTCTGGATGGATGTTGGCTGTAAGACCGTTGCCAACATGATCAAGGGCAAGTCGCCTGACGAGATTCGGAAGACAAGATGGCCGCCGAGGAGCAGAGGCAGCTGGCCATCCAATGGGCGGAGCAGGCTGAGACCAGGCACGCCGAGGAGCAAAGGAGGCGGGCCGCCCGACGGGTGGAGCGAAGGGCTCAGCACGTGGCGGAAATCAGGGCTCTGATGATGGCTCGGCGACGACAACAACAGAACATGAATCGTCACACGAAGAGGAAGTTAGAAGTTGCATACGCATCTGAGCTTGAGATACCGTCTCTCGTCGACCGTGCGAGGTACGCTGGATTGCTTGACGGCGATCCGGTTGCTAATGCACTTGGTCAAACTGACTGAGTTTGTCACATCTCCCTCCATGGATCCTGAACGGCTTGTCTTAGTAAGGTGGTGTTGTCTGGTTCGACAGCCTTCCGGGTGCCAAGTTTTCGGCCCAGATCGAGGAGTCTGAGGTCGTGTTCGAGTTCAAGGGCTCGGGCGCATTCGAAGTCAAAACCTTGGTTGGGGTTGCGATTGAATCCCATGACCCGGTCAAGGGTTTATACAGAGCCAGAACCCTGCGTCCTTGCAAGATCTCGTTTACCATGGGTTATGCCACCCTGCGCTTGCTATTTTCCTTCCGTCCCCTCCCGCAGAGCAAGACAATCCTCTATTCCCTCCTGCTCCTCCCGCAGCGCGAAAGACCTCCTCAAAGGAATTGATCCCATCCATCTCATTTGGCCTATTCTCCCTTCTCGTTTCATTTGTTTCTCCATCCTCGTAGGCCTTTCTGCGAGACAATGGCCGAGTTCCAAGACATCTACACCACTTTTGGTGATATCACCAAACGACAGCAGCAACCGGCCGTGGCCGAGCCGCCTCTAGATAGCGGGGATTTGGAACCTGTACCTCCACTTGCGCTGGAGCCTCAGCCGCAGTCCCAAGAGCCTCATGAACATCACGAGGCATAGATTTTTATGGGCCACCTCATACCAAGACCGGAGGCCGTAGCCGAACCGCCCCAGAATACGGTGGGAACTGAAGCAGCTGGCGATGGTGACTGTGAGGGGAGGTGATCATTCCGGTGATGAGGGAGCTCTTCATCCTGTGGAGACATGAAGCCGTGGCAATGCAGTTCGCGGCGTTGATCGAGAACGAGGCGCGAAAGCCCTTGGAACCCCTCGTGCTATTCTGGCTGAAGACTACCACTGGATTCCTCGCCAAATCGTCAACCACCTGCCATTCTACGTGAGCGATGGTCTGGTATTTTTGGTACGGAGCAGGCCTAGCGATGTTTTCGGTGTGTTTTCATTTCTGTCGTCGTCGTCGTCCAACGATGACAGCACTGTTTGTCTTACAAAATCATGGCGTTGTTCATGGTCGTCGTCGTCGAACGACGTCAGCACTGTCTCCACAGTCCACACAAATCAAGAGGGGCGATGTCGAAGAGTATTGACGAGCAGATCGTGAGGTTCAGAAAGATGGTGACGCAAAGGCTGTCCCGGAGCAGACATGAACCATTACAAGATTCATTGACCGAGATCCACCCCACAACCATTGGCGCTTTGAAGGGTCAAAACAAAATGGCTTGGGCTTGTTGGTGCTTGCGGCGGTCAAAATTCATGCGTACATGAAGATCTCAACCGTCGCGGGCGCAAAGGAGCCTATGACCTTGAATTTCCTCACACCGGGAATTGGCATTCGGCAGTATTGCCGACCATTAAAACCACGGAGAGACGGGGGATACTCCCCAAAGGCGCACCGACTGGCTGGAAATGACAACGCCGAAGCCGAAGAAAAGGCCAAAGAGGATACAGATTGGTTGTTCTTACACCTGGGGGATACCCAACATCAACTACCCTTCATCGATTGGGGGTTGAAGAGCCTCAAGAAGCGGAAGGAGGGTGGTGCTAAACCCCCCTTGCAAAGTTCAGACAAAGAGATAACCCTCGCGGAATTTGTACAGGCCTTCTTGTGGAATGCGCAGCGTAATGAGCTTGATGAAGGATAAAAAAGACACGGAGCACACGGAGCACACGGACTATATCGGGTGCTTGAGGGGCGGAGGCTTACCGGACGCGGAACCGGATTCTTCTTACGAGGAGGAAGCTGACAAGGAGGAGGATAAAGAAGCGGGACATTGAGGTAGGCGGGCGTAAGAGCGGCACGCCCAGCCATAGTCCGGGAAACTGCCCGTATCCGTCACCGCCAACACAGGAGGAGAGACGACACCGGAGTGGTGCACCCAGCCCCAGTGGGAGTCTCTCGGCGGGGACCACGAACTCAAGTGTCCCGAATTAGACGCCATCTACTTGCCCCGTCTCTAAGCCCGGGCAGGCTCGAAGCCTCGAACACCTTCCATTCAGAACCACTCTACCTGTTTTCAGAAACAGCAACAGAAGAACACGAAAAGAACCGGTGGAGGGGCGTGAAGGAAAATATGACGACGAACACGAGAGGAGGAGGAGGAGGAAGATGGGATACACGAGGGAACTTTTTTTTCTTCTTTTTCCAATGGTGAGCTTTGCATTTCTGAGGAAATTGTGGAAGGAATAATCTCCAGGAAAAACGGCTGCGATCAATGCTTGACTGTGGCAGCGTGTTTTATCTAGCTTATAGGACCCAGTGATGGAATTGGCACTCGAATAGCGAAGAGAAATATTTGTTCTCCTTCATTGACATAGTCCAGTGCCAAAGAAATGAATGTGCCTTGGAATAAATGAAGTGATCTAGAGATTTTTATACCACCTACCTGTCCACCAACATGCGGCTCCATTGTAACGTTTCCGCTGGGTTCCATAATGTTATTATGGCTTTGCTGAGTGCCTGACTGTGTTGGTGAGTAGATTGGTTTGAGACCGAGACGGAGATACGCTGTGTCTTCTTCTGCTTCCGTTACCCGTGCCATGGCCAAATATACACGGATTACATACTTTGTCATCTTTAGAAGGGCGGTTCGGTGTATTTGGAACGCAGAAGGACTCCGACAAGAAGGACTCTGAAAAGTGTAATCATGAACATGCATAGAAGCAAAGCATACGTACGTGCCCCTGTTGATTGAAGGGAGTTCTTGTTTGAAACTGTCTTTGGAGCTGGCCATGATGGCTGAGTGAGCAGGATAGTGTGATATAGGTACCCTATACTAGAGGTACACTCCTTGCCCATACATGGCCTGCTTTCTGCCTTCCTTTCCTTTCCTTTCCTTTCGTTTCTTTCCTTCCTTTCCTTCCTTTCCCTCCCTTATTTGCATTCCCTTCTTTGCATTCCCCTGTTTTTGTTCCTAGAGCCCTTTTCACACAAAGACACAAACTTAAAAAAAGCTCTCGAGCGATTTCCCTCAGTGTCTTCCCCCTCCTTCTAGTTTCCACAGTCAGTCTCTTAGACTAGTGTCCACCTCCGCCGCCGCCGCCGTACCCTCCTCCATGACCACCTCCCGGTCCACGAATCCCCATTGGCCATTTCCGAGGATTCTGGAAGATGGGGAACTCGCTGGCGTTTTTGCGGGGGGTGTATTCCCAATCTTGGATGTCGAGGTGCAGAGAGGGGACGGTGGATGGGTCGGTTAGGGTTTGGTCGTTCTGTTTTTTTGGGGGATGGGGGGTGTTAGTTAGTTTTCGTGACATGAGGATGTTTTGGGGTTGGGTTGGGTTGGGTTGGTTGACGTGGTTGACGTGGTTTGGAGGTGGGTGATGGTGGAGGTGGGAGGGGGGAGGTGTGAGGTGGGAGTTGGGTGGTGGGAGTTGGGTGGTAGTAGGAGTTATTCTAGAAAATTGGTGACTTGGGGAGAGGGAAGGGCGTTGTTAGGGGGGGGAGAGGGGGACGATAAAAAGGTGGGAAAGGGGGGGAACGGTGACGATGGGGAGGGGAAGGGGGAGGCGGGGAAGGGAAGGAAATAATTCGAAAGAACATCGGGCCGGGCGGGGAAGAGGGAAGATAGGTAGAAAGTAACCAAAGGAAAAAAGAAAATAAGAGAAAAAGAAAACTCACCGATCGAATCTCAACAGTCATATTCCCCCTCAAAAACGGAATGATCTTCTTAGGAGTCATGTCCACATGTCCCAACCCCCTCTTTGGCTGCACCTTCTCGGTCCTGAACCTCTGCTTGTCACCACCACCTTTCGAAAGCCCAGAAGGCCACCACCTTCCCTTTCTTGTTTCAAGACTTCGAGCCTGCTGTCCCCCATTCCCATCCCCCTTCTTAACAGCATCATCAAGCGGTCTTCCCAACGGCATACTAGCCTTTGCAATTCCCTCCATTGGCATGCCCAAAAGGGACATGCGGCCCATGACTACCCCGTTGACAATCAAGGAGATGGTGCAAGGGAGAGGCACTTCGGAGCGGTTGACGGAGAGCTCGGCAGTGTAGTAGTAGTTTTTGGTAGGGGGTTGGCCGTAGGTTTGTCGTTTTTGTTTCTTGGGTCTGGGGTTGCTGAAGGATCTAGTGAGGGGGCGGGGATGGCGGAAGGTGATTTTGTTGTTTTCTTCTGTTTGTTTGACGTCGTTGCTTGTGGTGGTGTCCTTTTCTCCGTCTTCCTTAAAGTTGGAGTTGGAGTAGGAGTTAGAAGCAGCAGAGAGAGACCGCAACCTCAAACGGCGGAAGGCAATCTTGTTGTTGTTCTCCTCAACCTCCTTTCCGCCGTCGGTCTCAGTTTCGGTATCACCTTCCTCCTCATCCAGCTCGTCCTCCAGATCCTCGTCAACATCCCGTCCAGCAACTCCCGTCTGCCCCTGCTCATCCGCACTAGCATCATCGCCAGACCCATACAACTTATTAACCGCCTTCCTCACCTGCGCCGCCAACTTCTCCTTATCAGGTGTCTGCCAATCCGTGTTCAGCTCAGGGTAACTGTACCCAAACGTCCGGAGGTCCGCCACCGAGTTACTAGTGTGGAAGAAACCTCCCGCGTCCGAAGGTGGTGGGGCGGTGTTGCCGCTGCCGCTGCTGTTGGCGGGGAACTCGGCGTGGAAGGGCTTGAGGGGGGAGTCGGCTGTGAGGATGGTCCCCTTTTTGGTGCCAAGTTGGCCGCCAGAGGGGAAGGAGTAGTTGAAGGTTGTGTCGTGGTAGTAGATTGCTTGCCAGAGGGCGACAAGGCGGTCGGTGTTTGCGTGGTGGAGCATACTGGGAGGTAATGGAGTGGTTAGCAAAGGTGGTGGCACTCAGTTATTGTGGGAGGTACTTACAACAGAGGGTCGAAAGCGGACCAATCGATGTTAGCCAAGGTGCCGCTGTTACATCCGGCGTTGTTGTGTACTGTATTGTGAGGACCTTCGAACCACATAGCTCCCCATCCTCCGGGGTTAGGTCTGACGAAGATATCGTACTAGGAGGGGTGAGTAATGAATGAGTTAGCAGAATGTTCCTTTAACTTTGGGGCCCAGCCGTCAGTTGGATTTTCTTTCCCCAACAGTAGGGGCCCATATCATGCGCTGTCTTCCCCAAAAAGTCGCGGTTCCCGAGCCACTCCTTAACGAAACTGCCAATTTCCGCCCTGACAGTTCCATGAAAACCGAGGACCACTCCAAGCAGTTGAATACAACCCTTCGGCTAACCGCCGCCCCCCCCGGCTCAACCAAACCAACCTTCACACAAAACAAAGAACAGAGAAAAAAAGGAAACTCACCACACCATCCCTCAGTTGGCTCCCCAACTCCTTCATCCCCTCCTCCGCCATCCACGGCTCACTCCACCTTCTAATCGCCGTCTTATTATCCGGCCCCCCCTTCTCATCAACAACACACCTCTCCGTCTGCGGATTTAACCTCATATTGTCCGGCGAAAATCCATACATCACACTGCCCTCCTGAAACCGATAGCTATAAAGCGGGTTCCTAACCGTCACGCCCACCGCGCCCGAGGGCGCCCCGCTCCCGCCGCCGGTGCCGTTGTTGTTGGGCAGGGATAAGGAAGCCAGAGAGGAGTTGGGCGTGTTGCTGACTTTGATGGTCTCGTTCATCACGGCGTAGGGCAGCGAAGAGTCCGAGGCCCAGTCCCAGAAGGGCAGGCGGAGCGTGCGGGCGGCGTCCGTGTAGGCGGGTTGGAGGGAGGGGGGGTAGCGGGAGGCGATGGTGAGGGCGTGGGAGACTAGGGTTTGCTTTTTTGGGGGGGAGGGTGTTAGTTGGGTGTTGAAACTGGAATGAGGAGTGTAGTGAGGGATGGGGTGGGTAAGTGGTGGTGGTGCGATCTCATGGGTGTAGGGGATGTAACGAGGTAATGGGTTGGAGAATGAGGTATATGGTATGGGGATGGGGGGTGATCAGAGACAAGGAAGGGGCTAGTGTAGACTTGTGGTTGGGGATGGCGTACATACCTCGAAGAGAGCAACAAATGGTCGATGCCATGGAACAAAGATGGTTTCCTGCGCCGTTTTGTGACCCAGTCAATATCTGCGATATCCATAACATGGTGGGAAGAAGTAATCTTATATGAGACAACACTTACACCATGAGGACAGTACCCAATTTCAGGCGCACCCTCAACTTGCTCAACTCCATTCCACACCCTGTGCGGTAATCCATGAATACCTTTCAACACAGAGTCAGCTTCATGGTAACTCCCACACCATCACCCAAAGAGCTGTCTGCTCCAGGGTACGTAGGTATCCTCGCTTACCTGCTAGACTGAAATACGACAGCTCCTCCGACTCGTTCATAGCTTGCATTTCCGACAAGGCCAAGATGTAGAGATCCCTAAAGCGAACATGGTCAGTCAGTCAACCATTCAGCCATATTGGGGAATGAGTCAAAGTAGAAAGCGTGACCCTCACGAGAAAGTCACTTTTCCTTACCATTGTGGCCCTCCCCTCGCGTAAAGATCATTGATGTTCCTCCTAATTGGCCTCTGTCCCGTGTTGGAATCGACACCCGTCTTGACGCCGACGACCGGAATCGGGGTTGTCTGAGCCGCGGCTAGCGAGACAAAGCTGTTGATTAATAGGAGGAGCGGGAGAAGAGTGAATGTGACCATGGATATGAGTCCTGATGTCGATGGTGTGAGGTCGAGGCGGCTCCTCTTCCCCCCCACCCTCCTTGTTCTCGTTGTTGCGACAGCCTCCATTGGGAAAGGGATCCCGGCGTGATACCGGGATGTGTGGAGAGGGATGGTTGGGCAATGCGTTCTAATTGCTTGCTTTGTTGGTATCAGTTGAAAAGTGACAGACAGGTGTGTCTGGTATCGGCCGAAGGGTCTTGCTCTTGGCTCTTGGAATTGTTTGTAGTTCACGTCTGCCGCCGGAAAAACCTAGAAGTTCTTTCTTTTTGCTCCTCTCGGGTACTCACTCGAAGGAAACAGATTTGCAAAAGGAACAAGTAGGACAGCGTAGCTACCGTAGTTTTAAAAGAGCATCAACGGGGATCCTTCTGCATATTAATGGATGACGAATTGGCTTCCCATGGCCCTTTAAAGAGTCATGGGTCTGATAATAATAGAGCCACCGCAGCAAGTCCAGCAGGTACAAACAGAAGAGATGGAAGAACTGAAGAAGCACGGAAAGATAAACGAGGGTTCCAGAAACGCAGTGGCTCCTTAGGTACCGGTGAATAGGACGATTGCTTGCTCAGGTACTTCGTTCCCCATTGAACTGATGACGACGAAAAAAAAAACGAACGACTGGAACCAAACCCAGCCCAGCCCAGCCTCTTTTCCGGGCGCGCGCGTGCAAGCGCGGTAACGATATGACCAAACCTTTTTGTGATCATCTTCCTGCTAGAATAAGGACAGCCAAAAGACGAAAATGGGAGCATGAACACAGAGAGGCTACGCGCCAATGAGATGAGAGGAAAATGTCCGACATAAACACACAACCACAGCCAGCTCTGACGCATGGTTAGCGGTGAAGAGGCTTGCAGGAGCACACATATTCTGTAACTCGCAGCCGCAACTCGTATAAGTCCTCTTTATGTGTAGAAGACAGAAAAGGGAGGGGAAAAGATGAAGCGGCCAGATTGGAGACCATGAGCTGTGTCGAGAAGAGGAAGGAGACGAGAATAAGCGGTATGGTCAGTTACTCTTCGTATGTTGTGTTGCGCAGAAATGGACAACTCGGCAGACTCGGCTAGAAAATTGTCTCATCGGGCGCTTGCAGTCGACAACAAGACGAGAGGATAGAAGGTGATGGGCGATGTTGTGTGAACAGCGCATTCGACGGCTACCACCACGAGGATTCCACACCGACCGGCGACAAGGAGGTAAAGGGTGTTGTTATGCTCCTTCCCGTATGTGTGTCTCATGCATACAGCTCTGGGGCCACACGTTAGCATGAATCCAAAGCGAGAGTGCCGCCAGTGGTCTGCTGATGGTGGTGAGGGGGTTCTTCTTCCAAGAACTTCCAACAGATGGAAACATGATGAATCGGTGTTTGTGCAAGTGCATGTACCAACCTCTGAAATGGGATTGCGGGTGGACGGATAGACGGAAGGATGATTGGTAGATAAACCCTTCGTCATCATGCTACTGACAGCAGCTAGCCGTTGGGCAACAAGGCCCGGGCTGCAAGGGGAATATCTGCCTCGTTCCATCTTGCGTCGTGCTTCTCCGCCCTTCGCCGTAAAGGAGGGTAGGAATCCAGCATCCTTCTAGTCTGGTACATTTACCGTGCGGCTCCCGCGCTGGTTGTACTGGCGGGTGATGTGTGTTTGTGGTGGTGATGCCCATAGCGACGGGTTCAAGCTTAACCCTTTTCTTACCCACCCTTTTCCTCCATACCCACCACCTCGCAAACACCTTGTTTGCTTTCCCGTCCCCACTCATGGTTTTTGGGTGTGGTTCTTGCATACCTGGGCGTGGGGGGCATCATCCCGTGGTGGCCTTGCCCGCGTCTTTCCCAGCTTTCCTTTGTGCAAGGTCCCGCCCGTAAGCAGGCAAGGCTAAAGAGAATGGGGGCAAAAGTTGGGGGAGTGTTAATGAAAATAAGGCGTTAAGGCCCAATGAGGCTCTTGAGGAGACATTCACATATCTTCAACGGACCTCACCTACCCTCGTTCTTGCTGCCTTGCGCTAGCTTGGCTTCCCTTGTCATGCTCTCTTCACGTTGTTTTTTTTCTTCTTTTTCCCGCCCGACGCCAGAAAGAATACCGCACTTCCCGGCCGTCAGATGATACCGGCATGCCCGTGAGACACTACTTTATGTAGGTGTGAATATTTGGAGTCTCCTACTTGGCTGATGGAGCGACAAGTCCTTGATTGGTTGTACAAAGACTTGCAGCAAAGGAGTTGTTTCAATGTTGTTTAGAGGTGGTGTAACAATCAGATGTGTGGATTGTTTACTTGGTTTTTGGCCTTTCACATACCTTGATGCCCCTACCCCTCCCGTTCTCTCACCCCTAAGTCCACATCACACAAGGTAAGAAAATCGGGAAGGACTGTACCCTATGAAAGTCTGCGTTGCGGAGCCGATATCGCAGAACGCCGTTGTTCGGGCTCTCTTGAGATGTCCTACCCGTGGCTTGCTCGGAGAAATAATTTGCCCCCGTTGTGGTACCAAGACGATTCGCATAATTGAGCGCCTTATGTCGTAGGTTAGCCATCGGTTATGACGGTACGGATAGGTGGCTGCCCTCAATACCGATATTTATATCATACTCATCATGGCTTTTCCCCGTGGTCAACTTACGGCTACTGATTCATATGACTCTGAGTCCTGCTCATGCACGAAACAGAATTGGGTCCCAAGTGTTCGGCAGCTTGATGCCAAAAGCAAAGTTTCTGTGCTAGGTAAAGTGGAAGCCCTTGCCGAGGTTGTGTTCAAGTGGTGATGAAGTCTTGGTGGTTCGTCGTGCTAGGCGTGAGCAGGAGTCTGTTCATTGATGGTCAATGCACCCCGTACAGATACCACCAATTTAGATTGTATGTTGTTAGCGATCTTTCATCTTCCATTTGCAACATGTTCCAGTTCGTAGTTCACTTTCACTTACGCTCAGCAAAATCAAAGACTTGGGATGGCCATCTGGGTTATGCCAGTGCGACAGGGGCCAGATTGGTACCATGACCCAGTTGAGTGTCCATGTCTCTGTGCTATTCACGTGGCAGTGAATTTGGGCTTGCAAAATGAGCTCATGTTTGCTTCCTTGATGAACCACAAGCTAGCCTTTGCCCACTTGGCATTGCAACTTGTCCCTCGTAGCACAAAAGAGGCCAATCCACAGTCTGGACCCGTCTAGGCTAGATAAATTGCCATGGGCACAAGACATTCGTAGCGGGAAGAAAAGAAGCGGAAATCCCAGTTTGTGTGATCGAAGATTCATGACGTTTTTTGTTTTGTTTTTGTTTGGTGCAGTGAACGAAGTTTTGTTTGCTCAGACATCGCATCAGTGGACATGGGCTTATTGGTGTGAACAATCGGGGACTCTTATGCAACATCGTATTGGCTTTGTTATCAATACAACATAACGATGGAGAGAATATAGAAAATTGAAACCTCGGAAGATCCACGAGCATGTGAAGTGTCACCGTAATACATGTTTGTAGGAGTGAAAGGGAAGAGTGATTGAAAAGAGTTATTCCTCATGTAGCAGTGCGGTTTCCAACAACCGTTCCGCAAAGTTTCCGTTAACCCGATTAACCCATGCTGTGTGTGCCCCTATCCCAACGCCGAGGAATTCTCTATTTGGAGGTTTCCCATCTTTCTGCTACCCGCAGAGACCTGTATACCCCCTCAAAAACGCCTAGAAAATGAAAAGCATGAAGAAATGGAGACGAGGTTGGTACTGGCTAACCAGTCTCGCTTGCTTGCCGAAAAGGGGAAATGAAATAATTCCTGATTGTTTCAGCCATGTTGTCGCCGCCCATGCTCGTTGATGGCCGGGAATGTTCGATCATGTGAGCTGGAAAAGCTTAGAGAGACTTCTCAAGCATGGTCAAGTCTTTGAACCCATCTTTCCAGTTCTTGGACTGCTCTGGAGTCGGCCTCGGGAGAGGGCTTCTGCAGTAGCCACCGTAACCTGCCCACTCTTCCAATCCAGCTTTAACTCCGACAACGCCGCCTTGGATAGCAGTCCAATCGCCTTGCGAAACAATCTCCTGCATCTCCTGAGCCTCGGTGTGCTTTCCCTGGTTCCAGAGCTCGATGGTCTTGATGCATGCTTTGGGGGCAATGTTGGCGAGGCCAGCAAGGATTCCGTGTCCACCTGCTGCCAAGGCCTGGATAGAAAAGTCGGCAGACCCCGCTAGAACCAAGAAATCGGGATTCTTGGGATCGTATCTCTTTGAGAGCTTGCGAGTAGCCGCTGCCACACGGTTCAGCTTGCCGGTGTTGCCGCAGGTGAGCTTCACACCAACGATATTGGGGTGCTGGGCAAGCTGCACAATGATATCTGACGACATGTCCATGCCATTGACGGCACCTGGGTAGTTGTAGATGATGATTGGGATGGGCGAGGCATCGGCAACTGCGTTGAAGAACTCGAGGATGGTCTGGGATGAGGGAGCGAACAGAGGCGCGTAGTAGGATGGTGGAAGAACAAGTGCGTAGTCTCCTCCAGCTTGCCATGCTTGGCGGCACAGTAGGATTGCCTCTCTGGTGCTTTGAGCGCCACAGCCAACAATAATAGGCATATGGGAAAATCCGGCGTCGTTGAGCGCTTTTCTGGTGGTTGCGGTGACGACTTGTCGTTCGGAGTGGGTTAGGTGAACGGCTTCTCCGTTGGAACCCTGAGTAGCCAAGCCTGTAACGCCGGCACGGGCTAGACGAACAGCATGGCGAGCAATGGTGACGGTATCAACATCTTCTGTTTCCTTCTCAAAGAAGCACATGGTCGGGACATAGACGCCGGGGACGAGGGGTCGCTTGACGTGGGAGATGGGCGCTTCCAGGGAGCTGCTGTCGTATGAGCTGCCCAGCTCGGCTGTCAAATCCTCTACTGTGAGAGTAGATGACCCCGAGGGTGGGAAGGCCATTCTGTTGAAGCCGTTGGTGAAGCTTCCGGCCGGTGATGAGTCGTTGTGAGGAGACATGTTGATGACTGGGGATAAGACTTGGAATATGAGGATGATGAAAATACCGGTGGCTTTCTATGATGTAAGAAGTAGCGGAAGGTGGACAAAGACAGGAAGGTGAAGGGCAATGACGGTCAACTCGTTCGGGATCGTGGGAGGGAAGTGGTTGATATTTGTACAAAGAGAAATGGGAGGAAGAAACAGGGACTGAGAGAGAAAAGTTCCAAGCAAGGGAGAAGAAAAGTGTATCGGCTGACTACCGTCTACGAGGAACGAAGCAGGGGGGGTGGTGACGGTTAGTGATAGCCGTGGGTCAGTACCCGAGGCGGTGATGGAAAAACCCATTGTGCCATTTGTCGTTTTAGTTCTTGATCTTGTCCCGCTTGGGATTTGCGCAAGACTGGAGCCAAGACCCATCGCCGCCCAGGCCGAACGACGGACATGGAGACATGGCAAGCTGAGGGCCAGAGGTCGTGTCATGCAAAAGGGAAGAAAAAGGGCCAAAGTATACAGTGCGACCCCTTTTGTTCTTTCTTTGATGTCCAAACTTTGGAGAAGGGGCACGACCCAGGAGCCCGTCTGTGGTGGACGGTAATAGTGTGGGGGTTAGCCTGACAGGCCGGCTCCGTCGACAAGGGCCGCTGTTGTTACCCCGAATTACCCCACTGTTGCCCCATGATGGGTAAGGCGGCTAGACCAGGAGGGGTAGTTGTAGTGTATCTCTGCTTACCCGTCGATGTCGTGGAACGGCGTGATATTCTTGAACAGTAGCTTCGTCAGACCTCCAGACGAGTCGAGAGATGCTGGTGACGTCTTGTGTACAGAGGTCAGGCTCGGGCAGGGCAGATATGCTTTTTTTTTTGATGCTTTTGCTTATGCCATCATTCAAACCCGGTAGACATCCCAGCCGGCCTGAGTCGGCGCCTAGGCCGAAGACAATATGGTGGTCGACCTTTTCTGAATAGCACAGGCAATGAACAGTCGAGGGCTGAAGAATCCAATATGGATTCACGGCCAAATGGATTCAGCCTTGTGCCTGGTAAATCCAGTGTGTGATGGTCTTTTTGTTCGAGCCAATGCCCTCGGCTGCTACACGCCTAGTAATCATGAGGCTATAGGTGTTGGCCCAATTTCAAGCAGGTGCACGTCACAACGAGCACACGTCGACCGCCAGTTTCACATTGCTTTTTGTCCACTTGAACATGGTGTTGTTCAGTGAGGTCAGGAAGGCTGCTTGATCTTGGAAAGATATGGGATCATGGCAGGGGAGCATGCAGATACAGCACAACTACCACCTCTGCATAGGTAACAGAGGACTTGAAGGCGACAGTTTCTGTTCAGCCTCCAAGGCAATGGGCCAAGGTAGGCAAAAGGTGAAATGAGAGGGTCAATCGAGGCTCTTCTTTGCGATACCTTCACGGCAATGCCCAAGGTATCCTTATCGTCAGCGCTCAACGGGCCATGCCGTCCTTCTTTTCTCATGCCCCGTTCCGCAACTGGCGGTCAGTGATCCGGGCCGGAAGGCTTGATCGGGTATGGAGAAGTGTTTGGCGACACAAATCACGGCCTGCTTCATCAGGATGCGGTTTGTCAAAAGTCGAACATGACGGTCATTAGGACGGGCTAGCGCCACAAGGTGTCGAATGGCAGGGTGGTTTGCGTGGCATCAATGGGACAAGAAGAGGTACGAACCGTACAGGTATCAGGTGATGTCCTGAAGGCCTATATGGTCGGTTTGACGGTTTCACCCATTTGGCGGGCTGTCTGACGTCTTGTATCGTGTCTCCCTAGACTTGGTGTCCTCAGAAAGGTTTTGCGATGGTGGTCACGTCATTGCCAGCCTTCGGTTTACTGCGTGCGAGTGCTCCAGAGGGCTTCCATAAGGCTTCGATATCGGAGTAGGTGTGCATGTTTCTTGGCCTGGCCAATGAGCTCACGCTAGGAGGGTTACACCCACGCTGGCAAGCCAGACGTCGTGAGGCTTAACCTGTTCCTGACTGGCAAGACTTATTGCGCGTGGAGGGGCAGCGAGAGTCCGGTTCGGGATGGTCAAGGGCGTCTTGGTGGGTGTGCTCGCGTTGTCAATGGTTTGGCGTGGCAGGTGACACTTTTGGCATATCTTTTTCTGGCCATTCAGAATGCGTGCTTTGCGGCCTGCGTTGAACAAGCCACGCTGCGCACAGGGCTCACCCGTGTTCCGACACAGAGACTGGATCGAGAGATGGATTGCTATGGAAGTTGTATGATATCAGCAATGTGCAAAGAAGTGGAAAACTGGCCCTCCTACGAGGTCCGGTTGAGGGGCCCGGCTTACCTTGGCAAGCTGCTATTCCCGCGCTGGGGGTTGAGATACCTTGATGCCTCTACTGGACTGGATCAATCTTGACGCTCCTAGGGCAGAATTGGAAGTGTTGAGCACAACTGCAGTATTGGTCGTGATTGGTGCGAAAAACATGAAAAGAAAAAAAAAAGAAGATTTTCCCCCCGATTGTGAATTGGAGGACCGCATGTGGCAGGTGCCTCTCTGCTTGGTTCCTCCTTCTTTACACCAGGGAAAGAGCCGCCCGGGTTGTTGTCGATATCATTCCTTCCTCCCACGACTGGACCGGGCATGGACGGCATCCATCTCCCCTGGCCCTGAAGGTTCCAGCAGCTTGGCACGCTTGGGTCGATTTGGTAGGTGCCCGTGGTATGGGGATTGGGAGTGGACGGGTGCCGCCGCGGCGACTCCCTGGCGAGGCACCTGCAGTGGGGGTTAGTGCGCTGATACTTCAGGCGGGGTCTTGTATAGCGAACGCCAACACACTCCGGCTGATGATTACCTCTACCGAGTCGTAGCACGGCGGCGTGGGCGGGAATGAGATTATCTTGATTCTTCAAGTCACGAGTCGGCCAGTTGACCGTGACACGTCGATGTGCTTGAGAGGCAAAAGTGTCGACTTCTCTGTATCGTGTCACGTCGTGAATGAGCAATCCAGCTTGGGTGCACTAACAGGCTGCTGACAGGGGTACCTGAGCGGGATACGTACCCCACTACCTACGGTACCCGGACCTTGGGGCGGCCCCCGGACAAGCGGATTGCGGAGTGCAGAAACCACCAAAAGTGCGGAGAAAGAGAACTTGGCGTCGTTGGTCAACGATATCCACACTTCACACTTGTCGTTAGTCCCGTCGTTACACTTGGTGTATTCACCATTCACCATTCGGCCACCATTCACCTGGTAGCAGGTCGCGTGACGGAAAACTGACTGGAGGGGCAAGTGTGTCAATACTGTTTGCTGCTGCCTTTGCAGCACATGGCATGGCAGGGCATGGCATGGCCTCCCTTGGTAACACAGCATCATCGACCTCAGGCGTGATGAAGATGAAACGCTCAGTCAATCGGCAGTCATCAAAGAGATAATTGCAGCAGCAGCCGGGCTTGACAAAACCCCCACGTTGTCCCAATCGTTTGTGATATGCAGTGCCCAGAACCGCCCACTGCTGTACCAGCTCGTCAACCCTGTCTTGGGCACGCTTGTATAATCGTGATGGGTTTTGGGCCAAGGCCATGGACCGATATCTGTCAATTCACAAGACAAAGGGATTTACGAGAGGAACTTGACGGATTCTTTCTGGAGCGAAGCTCAAGTGTATTCCAGCTGGAAAAGAATAAGTGCTCTCTCTTTGTAACGAGGAGAAGTGCCTTCCCTTTTATCCTCCGAATGTCCTAGTCCTAGCCGTCTTTCTTCAGAACTTTGAGACATCTAACTAGACCACCCTACTCCTAATAGCCCTTCTATACGGCCTGTAATCGGAAGGGAGATGTTAGTTACTTTGTCTTGTTGGGTAAAGATAGATAGAGTCAAAGCAAGGGAAGGAAGGTGTCTTACATTACCGCACATGAGGCAAGGTGTACCAACAGTACTAGGTGTACCGCAAACGGGACAGTTGACTATATCGCCCATTGTTGATTTGGGTTTGGGTTTGGATTTGGTTGTTATGAGGTAACAGAACGAAAAACAAATGGAAAGTTCCTTGAAGTGTTTATACTTTGGTCGGTACCTATCTCTTCACAGTCCACGGCAGAACCCAATTAGGAAGGCGGTAGGGACCACACCTCGTCCTCAGGGGGGATGCTACTCGATGGGGCCAACCAGACACATCTTTTGGCGAGAGCCTTGGTTTTGGGACCGAAAAAGCACCTTGAAAATCGTGTCCTCCAAACGAAATCTTGGATCCGAGCTGGATGGCTGATCATGACATCTCCCAGTGGGTTTCGTTTTGCTCTGCCCCGCAATTGATCAGCGCCTTGTCACCTTCAGGTTATGATCGTCTCTCCTATCATCATCCGTCACCACCAGTCATCCTCCTCTCTCCCCCCTCGTGATACCGACGGCATGTAGAATTTGCCATCTGCTACCCTTACCACTCCCTTTTATTTCCGCCAGGCACTTCACTCGGTCAAAATGTCATGTCACACAACTCGCTACCCTATGAACAACCGCCCAAAGCTGCCACTAGCAACCGGAGAACTGCCGAGAATTGTAAAACGACCAGCCCACTGTCCGTATTGCCCTTGGCTCAACCAATAGCGTGTTAGGCTGCTAAACATTAGTCACGGTCAGTTCTCCCAAGTCTTGTGTATGTAGCACTCCCTAACAACTAGCCGCCACCTAGAATACCGGTTATTGCCCTTGACCCTCGATATCGAACGTTGCGCATACCGACAAGGCCAAGAGTAGAGATGCCTGAGTGTACTCGACCATAAAATTCCATCGGGGCCCATTGCGAGGGTTCAACCTGTGGAATACCCACTCTCGGATAACTGCAGTTGATCCTCTCACCGATAATTTCTAAAGGATGCGGACAAGAGCAAGGCGAACGGGTCCGGGACCATCACAGTAGCCGTTCCGCCTCTCGACATTGTCAAAGACGCGAGCAGCCAAAAGTCCTCCACGTGGCGGGCATGCTCCCCGCGAAAGCCCCCAACGGCCAAGGCACAAACCCAAGGGTCATCCATAATCCAATCAAGTGGTATCGACCGGACCCCATGTAGGAGGCTCAAACTGTTACACCAACCATATTTGCATCCGTACCAACGGGTCCGACATTCGCCGGGCAGCAGTCTACCACACTTCCCCTAGCGTCGGCAACAGCCGCTGTTGTTTGACTTGCTGGAACTTGCCATGTATTATGCAATCCTCTGGTTTGGCGCCACCATCAGCTTGTCCCATGAAGAATATTTTGGATGTAGGCGCGGCTACCTACTTCTAATTGAAGCCTCCAATACGGTGGTCCGAACTGTCGATGGCATGGTCCAGACTGCTGAGCAGCATACACTTCATATCAAGCCGAGTTTTGCTCAGCCAAAAGCATCACTCGATCAGACATATACCATGCCACTATGACACCATAATTATGGCAGTAGTAGTCAGCAAGACGGAAAACATGTAGCAGGTAAGCTTTCAAACAATATCTCACCACCTAAAAGTATGGCACGCAGCGAAATTCCTAAATGAGTAATTGTCTGGACCTGGATACTGACCCCCACGACGTCCACCCTTACAGCGACTTGCATATTTCGGTCATCTGACGGAAAAAGTCGACCAATCGAGTTCATATCCCTTCATGTTGGTCAATTCGATCGAGTCTGAGCGGTTGTTGCTGCACGTCAGACTCGCCGCACCTGGGAGTGGGTGAATAGTGTGCACGTCGATAAAGGCCTTGGCCGGGCGGAGCGGCTACTGTGGTACTTCTCTCCGCGATCAAATATACCAAGTCGTCGCTTGCTGTTCGTAGTTCTTGCTACCGCTACGGTTAACCGCTTCGTGGGGGTGTGAGATCATGTTGTTTGGAGCAAGATACCTATGTTTCCGGAATACAGTAGGTACACTCTGTCCTTCCCCTTTCCTTCTGACACGGTGTGCTACTTAGCATACATAGGTACTACAAGAATAGACGGCCGAAAGGTTCCTTGCATACTCACGGCCAATTGTTTGGTCATGGCATCATCACGAGCCCAGGCGCGCAAAATTGGCCAACAAAAACGACCCACTCTGAGGCCTACGAGAGTCGGGAATCGATTCCCTGGGGCCATCCAACAGCCCTAATGACTTACACCGTACAGTATAGAGACAGTACCCGGAGACGTCCCGCCCCTTGAGACCATCCGGCGGAAGCTAACGAGGATTTGGACAATCTTCTGTCATCGTGCACATCGTCCACCACGAGGCGGCCTCGGCAGGGATGATAGGCACGTTGAGGGGTAAAGAGAGGTATGTAATTGAAAGCTGGGCAGGAAAAAAGCGGCAAGTTGAGGTGACTGTGAGACGCGCGAGAGGGGCTAAAGTTCCATCAATCCAGCGTCGGTTGTTACCCTTCTCCAGCTTCCTCACCATCATTGACTAGTAGGTAGTATGGTAACTTCTTCGTCGTTTCTGTTACTCTTCCCGATCCCGCTCGCCTTGCTTTTGAACAGCTCAATAGGGCATTTCCGCGGGTAGGGATATTTTGCCTATACTTCAGATTTTCCATGCCGATTTTGACGAGTGTCGTTGTCAAAATACATTCCAACTTGGAGTTTGGAGGGGGGCTGTGCTTTGGATAGGTACCTTACCTGTAAATAGATAGGTACCTGACGTGCACACCTCGTGGACTCCCAGCGCATAAACCCCTGACTAGTAGGTAGTTACTGCAACGTTTCTCCTCGCAGCAACAGACTCCATTTTCCCCATGATTTCCCCCCATTCCCCTCCTTGTTCCCCGCTTTTCTCCATCACAGTTCGCACTGCCGCAGCGTTGCGTTCTGCTAAGCACAACCCATCTCGTGCGTGAGCCGCGACATTTCCGTTTGCACATGACATGTTATTCCTACCTGGGGTAAACACACCTTCAAAGCTTCGTGATGAGGGATGTCTTGGCCACGGCTACATAAATATGGCCGAGGTAAGATGCCCCGCGAAGACGGACAACGTGCATCGTACCCCCACTCTTCCTATCGGCCCCCATTGCCTATTACGGACATAAGAGACCCCCAACTTCCACTGACCCCCGCAGGTACAAACCTTCATCGACGACGACTGTGTACGAATTCGAAAAAGTGACTTCACCACACACACACACGATCTTTCTTTGTCGTATGATCGGCGGCCTCCTTCACATCCGATCATTGGGACTGACCACCGATGAGGAACACACAGGTCCTTCAATTGGTTTTGCTTTTTCCGGTACCGCCGTCGAATATCATCATGTGAGATCGATCCTGCTTGGTTACCTATCTTTCATAAACCAGATACAGTCCAGTTGAGTAGTGTACGCAATGCGACCTCACCTTTTCGTCCAATTACCTCACTTCATTCAGCTGTGTTGGAAGAGACCTCGGAGACCAAGAACTCAATAACTCACCATCCTGTTACGACTTGGACATCTTTTCGTCTGAATGGAATAAAGGTCATACATAATGAGCTAGAATGCCCAGAAAACAAAATGTTGAACGGCAGTTGTTATGTTTGGTTAAGATCACAGATAAAACATCAAGTCCATGGACCTGTGCTATTCAACAACGAATTTTCTTCAGCTGCCACCGTCGTCGGGCCCAGCCACACAGCCAGCCACACAGCCAGCCGGCCGAAAAAGATAAAATGAATCAGTGACCAAAGCATCACAAAGTACAAATCCAAAGAATTGAGATTCAGCTACATGTCTTGGCTTACTCATTTGGGGGCTGTTCTTCCTACCGTTGTTTACTCGCTTCGACTCGCTTAAGCGAGGTCTTCCTAGAAGAGAAGGGATATCATGAGAGGTGCCCGTATAGAGAGACATATGTAGCTGGTGGATGTGTACCTATTACTTACGAATATGGCCAACAGTCATAGCTTGGAAGCACAGGAACTGAAGCCTGTAAAGGTCGAGGCAGTGCTCACTGGTAAGGACATATGGACAGCAGATCAATTCTGTTTGATAGGTAGGCTTTTTTTGTGCAATCCTCTTGAATCCATCCATCCATGAGGCCTCCCCACTCAATCCAAACGTAAGGTAGTCACAGGCTTGGTACCATGCCTTCCAACTTCGAATATCGCATCGGCAGTGCCAAACTCCGGAGTTGTGATGTCGGTATCTCCGGGGCAGCTGGTGAGTTTGGCAACCCAATGTCAATGTACGTACGGCTCAAAGCTACTTCTACTTCCTACCGATCCTTGGTGGATTCCATCTCTTTTTAAGCCTTGAAGGTTGTTAGTCAGAATAACCCCTGGACGAACAATTTATCCAAGGCCGAACGAATTGGTTCTCTTAAATCTTTCTTCCCATGTGTTCAAACCAAACTGAAGATATTGGGCCCAGCCCGACACCGAGATATTGTTCTCAAATGATTCATCAATGACTGACTGACCTTTGTCGGGCAGAGGGCAGCTCAGAAGTCGCCACCCACCCACCACTCCTGTCGCCCGGGCATCATTGTGGGTGTAATAGTTGGTTGGTTGGGGTCGGCGTAAACACTCACTCATACCTTCTGTTAAAGAATGAAACAATTTCATTGCATAGAGTTTCTAACCGCTGGCCATGCTTTCTATCGTCATAGATCATCATCTCACGTCGGAGAAACGTTGCGTGGCGGCGGGTAGAATGGATCCTCTCTCGTCCGATATCATTAACTTGAACTACTCCTTCATTTTAAATTCTTTCTCCCTTTTCTCGGCGGGGGCCATAAAGCGTCATGGGATGGTAGGTACAGGTATCCATCATGTTCTTCATACCTGGTACTATCCAGTGGCTCCTTCCCTGTCAACCCTCAAGTACCGCACTTCCCCCTCCAGTCCCCTTCCTTCCTCCGTCCACGGGAACCCACATCAGACAGCAAACAGCTTTACCGCACTTTCCCTGAACCACCTTCGCTTAGGTCCCGTTTGAAAGATCTCTAACAAGCGAACCAAGAGAGAAAAAAAGAGCGCGGTTAGTATAGCGGTTCAGTACCTCTCGTTTCCCAATAGCCCATGAAAGAAAAACGAGTGACCCGGGTTCGACTCCCGGACTGCGCAGCTGGTTTTCTTTTTTTTTGGTACTTTTGACCTCGCTTTTTTCTTGAACTAAATGCCCTTTGAACGTTCCCTATAAAGGAATATGTGCCCTTTTTTATACCTAGTTATTGCGCATAATGAAGGTAGGTAGTATTTTTCCTGTGCGACTGACTGGACTGGACTGGCTGGCTCTTGGGCAAACATACCTACCGATGGGAGGTGATCACTCAGGATGTTGGACATTAGGAACTGAACCATTTGATGACTCTCTGACGAAGAGTGTTCTTTCGCTCGCTCGTTCCATCAACACCTAAACTAAAATATGAAGAAGTGTTAATCTATACCCGTGATGTCTCTCTCACACATGGTTCATCCAGGACATAAGATATTTGCCAAGCTGTCCAGATATCATGGTATATCCTGGTGTCTCATCATGCCCAATGACAAGCGCTACAGAGTTATCCAAGTCGGCGTATCTCGTGCGATTCGTGAATCCTGAATGCCTCTAGGGATCATCACCAATGTACACTATTGGTTGATGCTATCTGACTATGAGCAAAAACCTACTACGCTAACAATTATAAAGGGTCGTCCCGTTATGATAAGGAGGACAGACACGCTGAATGGCTGCTATACCAGCTCTCCAAGGAGCGCATCCTTAGGTAGACATCCGTCCCATTGACGCCCCTTTCCTCTTCGCCGGTTGCGCCAAACTCCCAGACCCGACCCAGCATAACCATAACTCCGTTTCTTCTTAAGACATTTCCACCCATCCAGCCAAGTTCCACCAGACATACATCATCATGAAAAATGTCCATTCAGGACCGCCTGCCGTATATACAGTCAACAAGTCATGGAAAGAAGAAATTATACGCAGGTGGGAAAAGACAAAAGGGACACAAAAGCCAGAAAAAGCCAACGAGGGGAGGTTCGCAGTTGGCTTTTGCTTACTTCCGGTTCCTCGTCTTCTTCTGCGTCACAGCCGTCTCCTCCTCCACCTCATCCTCTCCCTTCTTCAGGTCTTCTGTCAAACCCCACTCTTCCTTGTCGTACCAGTCCTCACCGTCCGACATGTCGCGATTGGGCCCGCTGTGCGCCTCGGCCTTGGCCCACGAGAGCACCGTTTGTCGGTAGCGGTCCGCCTTGCGCAGACCCTCGTATAGCTTGCGGGTGCCGCGGCAGACTTCTTCCTGCTTCTGCACGTACAGCTGGAGCAGGCGGCGGACGTCTTCGGCTTCTTGCTCGGGGAGGCCAAAGTCGCGGTCTGGATGCGAGGTTCGTGGGGCGAGGAAAATGGGATGGATGTAAGGCTCGTCCAGGAATTCCTGTAGTGCCGCTGTTGATGCCACGCTGCTGAGCGCAGCATTACGTTGAGCATTAGGCTTGGCTCGCAAATCCTCTGCACCATGGACGAGCTGCTCCTCTTGAGGTTCTTGGTCTGGTTGTTGTTGTTGCTCGAGCTCGTGCCCCGATTGATCTGGGTTCGTCTCTGGCTCGGCACCTGAGACCGCTGGTTGATGTTCCGCCGCCTCGTTGGCAGTTTCACCGTTGGGCGCATTTGCCATTTCCACGTCTTCAGATACCGTCGTTGCTGGCTCTGTCTGCCCATCCACCGGTGCCTGTGCCGGTTGATCTGTGGTCGTACTTTCGTCTACGCTTTGTATGGTTGGATCCGTGGTCACGGCCTCCGGCTGTGCTTGCTCGGGATCCTTGCTTGTCTCGCCGTTGGGTTGCGGGGCCTCCGTCTTGGAATCAGCGGGTGCTGACTCGACTGGTTCTGTAGGCTCGGTCATCTCAAGATCTTCCTCTGTTGCCTTCTCTCCGTTGACCTTTGGCGTACTGTCCTCCTCGGCTCCCTCTTTCTCGTCTGGGTTTGCGTCGGCATCAGGAAGGTGTTCGTCGTCAGGGACTGAATCCGGAAGGGGCTTATCCCCACTGTCACCATTCGTTTGGCCAGACTCCTTGGGTTCCGAGGCGGATGCCTCATTGTCATTTGCATTGGCAGGCCCGCTCTCGATTGCTTTGGTATTGTTGCCAGCTGACACGGCGTCGGCAGCATTCGGGATCCAATTGCTGACCCATTTGATGAAGCTCGAGGTATCCTCAAAAAGATCGTGGTCGTTCGATTCAATCATCATGCCGCACGGCGCCCAAGAGTTGTCGCCGACGAATTTGGTAAGGAGCGGCTTGACCTTCCACAAGGCAACATTCTCTCTTCGGCTGAGGGAGGCGGCCTGGTTTACTAGTTCGGTCAAGGCTTTCGATTTGAACGGTCGCGACAGTGTCGGGTGATTCGGTAGGTCGGCGACGGATGTAAGGGGCGCGAGGAGTTCTGTCGAGATTGATGTTAGCACGTCGACTCACATCGACGAGCGCATATTTGTCCACTCACGTTCTAACAGGATCGAAGCGTATGGGTTCTCCTCCATGGTAGCGCTGATTGCTTCCTGGACGCGCTCTTCGTTATCGTCACTATCGATATCGTAGCCGTCCTCGTCGATGAGGGGCGGGTTCTGGTTGATGATGGCGCGCTGATAGCCCGCATGTTCGGCGACCTGGTAGCACTCACAGAAGAGTCAGTCTTGGTGCGTCCCCTTCATTTGCTCTTGCTGGTTCCCCAACGTAGCCTGACACCTTGTACATGCGCGTAGGGTTTCACACACCTCCTTGTAGGCGGCCGGTCCATTCGAGTTTGCAAGACGGCCTTGCTTGACAAATCGTGCGCGTTTCTTGAGCTTGTATCCTCGGTTCGTGTTGTGGTCGATTGACGAGTCGGAGTCGGATTCTGTTGAGGGTGGATGGTGGACACGGTTAGTCACAGAGGGTGAACATGGGAATACCACGATGTAAGAACAGAGCGAATTGAGCTTACCGTAAGCTTTCCTTTTCAGCGTCTTCCTTATAGACACAATGGTGTCCATGATCATGGCTTGCTGTTGCGTCGACATGGTGTGTGGCGGCGGGCGCAGCTTTGCGCGATCGACCGGGAACAGAGTGCGACGGTGATGTGGGAGAACAGAGACGTAGCCCGGTGAACTGGGAGTGTTGGTACTAGCTTGATCTTTGGGAGCTGGTGAATATTATCGAGTATTGCTTGCCCAGATCATCCGCGATCAAATCGGAGACTGTGGCCGTGGTGGTTGTCGAGGTCTGGCACAAGTCGAAGAATGGCCGGGAAGTGGAATGCGAATGGCTGTGAATCGTGAACCAAGAACCCTGCTCGTTCAGTGCGCTTCAGTGCTTGGGTTCCGCCAATGCGGAAAGCGGGGAGCAGCGGCACAACTTCCACGGCAGGCTTGAAATTGTTACGTAATGTGACTATGGTGATAGCTCCATATCAAGGTGCCCTACGAGGTTATCAACCGCATATCCAGCCCGTTATCAACCCACTTCCACCATCACCAAACAGAAAAAGGAGAATGTAAACAAAGACACCTAGGAAGTCGTCCACCATCTACACGCGAAGTCTTCCTGTCAGAACCCATCGATGCTTAACAAGCGAGTAACAAATCACGAGCCGGAGCTGTCTACCAAGACTATCACCGCCCATTCCGTTTTCAAGCTTTAGACCGAGTTGCACCAACTCACCAACGCCGAAAGTATCAAGAACTCAGGATTCGCATAACATACATATACTCGTTGTCATTACTGATACTCATTAATTATACTAACATCCAGCATCATCCAGCACCATCAAGCGGTCTCTGAAGAGCACGTTCATTAAGAAATTAGGAGACCAACTTCAAGGCGAACAACACCACCCTACTCAAACCACATCGCAGCCCTACCCAAAAGACTCCTCTTAGTCTTGGACTCCTCCGCCACCGTCTGACTCCTAGCCGTCACCGGACTCCAATCCTTCCTCTCCTTATACCAAACCCCGTTAATCACCACCCCCTCGCCCTTCAACATCGCCATGACCTGTTCCTGCGTACAAGTCGCTCCCAGATTCCTCAGGAAACACTTGGCCGTCACCTCCTTAGGCGGCTTAAGCATCTTATCAGCCTTCTTGGGTCCCTGAGTCGTAAAATCCCCAAGGTTGACTCTAGCCCCCGTGGCAACCGAGTTACCGCCGATGATGCGCTCAAACACCCGGAACGCCGTCTCAGGCTGGTAAGCAGGCACGTAATGCCCCGCCTGATAAATCCTGCTGAAGCTGAGGTTGCCAAACTGTCTCACCACGCCGCCGCCGCCGACGACTTCCCCCCTGCCGTTAGTCTGAATATTCGCGTACCCAGCCTGGGCAAACTTGGTCGGATACGGGCTCTTGGGATCCAAATCGCGCATGGCGTCGGCAATCGCCAGAGACGCTGCTTCGCCGCCCATCCAGTTGCAGATGTAATCGCGATCGCCATACACCAAACCGATGCGCACGCCCCTCTGCAAAAGCGAAGCCAGCTTGCCGATCAACCCGCCGCGGGCTCTATCACCGGTTTGGAAAAACGCCTGGTAGACGACGGGAGAGACGTCCGTGTAGTTGACCACGGACCCGATCTGTTCCTGCACGCGCCGCGAGTTGAGGTACTCGAGGTAGTGGTAGTCGAGAAACGCGTCCGGGCCGGTGTGCGCAATGTCGTAGGCGTTGGCGCCGGTGGCGGCGAGCACGGAGCCGAGGAGCTGCTGGCAGGTGAGCGAGGCGTAGGCGCAGACTTGGTTGACGGTTTCGTCGGCGCCTTGGTCAAGCGGGTCGAGAGCGGCTTGGGCTTGGCGGCAGGCGAGCATCAGGTCTTTGCAGCCTGTTTCGGGCGCGTTGAAGCCCGAGGTGATGGCGTCGGCCGTGGCTTGGTCGATCAGCTTGATGCCGTACGTGTTGTTGATGGCCATCTCGACGTAGCGCGAGCCTTGGACGAGATCGTCGATGCAGCCGTTCATGATGCCGAGTGAGGAGAGCTTGATTTCGCGGTTACCGCCGCCACCGCCCTGGGAGGAGGGACGGGACTGGATGCTGTTGGCGTCGTCATCCTGTTGTCGTCTGGAAAGAGGCATCGCGCGCTTTTGGAGCTTGTCGTTCTCCCTCTGCCAGGTGTCCGCGAAGACAGGCCCGTAGTGTCCGCCATAGCTTTCCGTAAAGAGGTTGACGCCCAGCGGGCTGTTCTTGTCGGGGACGTACTCGGGGAACGTGCTCAGGAACCCCTGGAGCAGGTGGTAGACAGCCATGGCGGCATTCTGAGTCGTGTTGGCGGTGTTTTGGATGTTGCTCGAGGAAAAGGTGCCGTTGAGGAAGAGACTGGGAGGCAGGCCGTCAGGCAAGTGCATGTCGGGCGACGACATGCCCGTCGTCAAGTCCAGAGAGCCATTGGTAGGAGTATCGTATGAGAAACCGACTTGGTTGGGCTGGTCGACAAAGAGCATGTTGGAGGCTCTGTCCCAGCCCCATTCTCTGGCGGCTGTCTCCAAGCGATTGGCGCCCCCCTCGACGACCTGGCAAGGGCCATTCTCAGCAAAGAGGCCAAACATGGAACTCATGCCGGGCCCGCCGTTGAGCATCATTGTCAGCGCAGAGGTTGGCTCGCGGGCACCGACAAACCAAAAGAAGAGGTGTGTTGGATACTCGCCGGGGACGGTGACCCAGCCGGTGTACTGCTTCTGGCGTTTGAAAGCAGTCGTACAGACATCCTTAGGCTCTTTGTACGAGATCTTGATGTTCGGGTTGGAGGGCGAGGTGACCGTTTTCAAGCCGACAGCTTGATAAGGCGGGAACTGTGCCTCACTCAAGGGAGTGAGAGCGGCGAGTGTTGACAGAGTGAGCAGTTGTGACCATGATGGCGAGGCTCCGTTGCCATTCTTTGTACTGAATGGCGACCACATGTTGTCGACCGTAGTGGATGTACCGGAGTCGATGGAGGTATTTGGATTAATGCGACAACCGTTGCTTGCCTTGAGTGCACGATAGACTGAAGCAAGTATTGGGATAGAGATGGTGAGTTTTCCAACCTTCTTTCCAAGAAAGATCGAGAATCTTAAAAGAGGAGGGGAGAACAGATGCGATGAAGGCGGGTGATGAGAAGGGAAGATTATGGACTGGAGGGCGGCTTGGTTGCACCTTATATAAGAGTAAACATTTGACGATATGAATAGGCGAACCTGAATAAGAAACCATCCGATCTCAACACTTGTTCACGTGGCAGTTGCGCTGTTCGAGACTTCAGATGGCCCAGACCTCGAGTGAACTGAGTGAATGTGAAGTAAAGTCAGATGGCCTTTAGTCCGGTGCACTGTAACTATCGCGGCCAGTGAACACCGCCTACAAATACCAAAGCTTGGAGGTTTAGTTAGCAGCGAATAGGGGACCGCAAACGGCCACTTACACCCGCTACTGCACGAACGTTACTGGATCTGGGTCTGAATAAGGTGCATGAATAACCCCGAGTGTCTGGACTTGGGACTGGTTAGCCTGATATGGCCCGTGCACCAGCCAGTTGGTTCTCTCTCTTGTGTTAGTTGTGTCCCCACCTTCCTCTTTCTCTCGCTTGTGTTTTCTTTCTGTCAACAACATGACATCAGCCACTTCCTCGTAACATCTTTCTTGCCTTCTATTCCCGCGTTTCTAGAAGTGGTGGCCTTTGTGGTCAACGTGATCCATCTGATACGATGAGGCTCGGTGGAAATTGGTCCCGCTTTGACCATTTCAGCATGGGTTAAGATGTTGGATACAGAGAATATCTGCGGCGTCGGCATTTGTTTTCTGATCCGGGTCCTGAACACTACCGGAGTCAACAATGGCAATTGTTAGTTGCGTTCCAGCTCTGACGTACGGTGCCGGATTGACCGCAAAGGAGGGGGTCACTTACACACAAAAACTGGCCACCAACCACCTTAATTGTCTTTCCGGCACACGTCCTCTCGTCAATATTTCCTGAAGCTATCGATCGACATGCGTCTCTCAAGCGGCTAACTCTGACCATGAGGTGCACGATATGATGTCTCGCAAGAACTCCCAAGACTGTGGTATCGGCAAGAACGCCACCATCTGCAAGGAACAGGGCCCCCCTGGAAAGTGTTTCCAAGCCATGTCGTTCCGTGCGGCTGAGTGAGAAACGCGACTGAATGGCGAAGCGCATCTAACAGCCTCAACATACGAGCTTGCTTCCACGATACCTAGGCATCTCTTTCTGATTGCTCAAGTGAGTGAGTGAGTGGAACAGAAAGTTGACTGTCTGTCTCACACACTGGTGCGCATGTTGATGTGTCCTTGCTGTTCGACAAAGTGAGTCCGAAAAGAGCTTCCTACATATCCCCAAGGCGCCCAACACAGATAGATCCTACTGAGATGCCCTCCATATCGAGCCCCGACTCCGACTTCCCCTCTCCCTCCGGAGGGCCCTCGGCAACGGATGTGATCACGTACATCGGCGTGCCCCTTGCGGTGCTGGGGGTTTTACCGATCTTGTACAACACGGCAGTTACGCTTGCCGCTCGGTCCAAGATCAAGCGCACGCTACGGTATAGTCGATTGACTGGACTCACTCGCAGCGATATTATCAACCGTGTCATCGAAGTTGACCTGCCGCGGTATGCTGTCAAACCATGGGACCGGTTCAGCAATCGGGATGAGTACTGGACTCTTTCCTGTCACCCCTCCAGCATACCAGGCGGCAGCTGGACGACTTTCAACTGGCGTACCAATGTCATAGGGCTCAATACTCAACGGGTTGAGTATGCCGACCAACTGCGTCAACCTCAGGTTGAGATAGCCTTTGATGAGCTGGTCGCGTACCTGCTAGACCTCGGGGCCGTGCCTGACGCTCAGGGCTGGCGCTTATTGCGGCCAACGGGCCTCTGGACGCCAGTCAACTATGCATTGATGCTATCACCAGATGGCAAAGAGAAGGTGCTAACCATCGGGTCACTCGACGGGTCCGATGGCCATCTGAGTCTCAGAGTCACCTGGAAACGCGAGTGGACGACGAGGGACTATACCCATCTGCCACCGTATTGGGTACGTCTACCAGCACCGCCATCAGACTCATCCCAAGGGAAAGAAGAAGAAGCCTCAAGCATCCGAAAGCAACCCATCGATGAGCCTGCCCCCAACCGTATACCAGAACCCAGTCATAGTCATAACCACCGACCCATAACCTGCCAAATCTCCTCCGGAGGAATCACCACCGCCCTAACCCACGAAAACCAAATCCAAAGCACCATCAACCTCGACGGGCTACCCATCGACCACCTTCGCCTCCGGTCCTCTTCCTCTTCGTCATCCTCCTCAAACGGCGTCTGGTTCGCCTCCCTCGCCACAGCCTACGGCACGACCTCCCAAACCATTCTCTGGAGCTACCGCATCCCCGACGACATCATCTCCTTCTGCCGTAAAGACACCGTCCCCTGCGGTATCCTGGTCTTGCTAGGTGTAGTCGACGAGTCCGCCACGCCTGAGTGGGCTAGTAAGCACGATGATAATGTCGTCGCGAACTTGGAGCAGTTTGCCAGACGAACGAGGGAGCAGAGGGAGGCGATGGTGGCGGAGCAGAAGATGCCGGTGGGGCCGGAGAGAGACGGAAAAGTTAGGGAGAGGTTGGCGAGGGAGGGAAGGGAGAGGTTGGAAGATAGTGAGTTTTGCTTTGATTCTTTTTTTGTCTTTGTGCAGTGAGGTTTGGAAAGTTTGGGCCTTGGGGGGTGATGGGCATGGTTGCTGACTGACGTGACGTGAAACAGTGCGAGAGAAACTTCGTCTTGAAGCGCAACGGAAAGAGACAAGGCTGAGTGAAGCTTTTCAGTCTCCGAAATGGAGCGCGGATCTTGTGGCTGAGCATTTTCTTACTTGGCTCAAGAACAACGATGGATCGGCGTTCAAGTCCATCCCGGTGAATCAATCCCAAGGCCTTAAGGATGTCGCAGGGATGATTTTGCACAGGATGGTATTGGATGTTCAGTTCGCCTCGGCCGTGTTTGCGACGCTCAAGTTGTGGAAGGCTTGGGCGGATAATGGCGGGATGCGAAGATCGGATATGGAGGCGTTGCAAGGCGATAATGCTGAGGACGGCCGGGTTCAGTTATTTGCGTTTGCGTATGCGACGGTGTTGGTCGCTTTGATAAAGGGGGCGTCGATGGATGTGTTTGAGGGGACGCTTTCGATGGATTTGCAGGAGTGTTTGAGGTTGTGGAGGGTTGTGCGGTTGGGTTGAGAAGAGGACAACCTTGGAGACCATCTTACGCCTTGACATCCACGCCATATCATGTACCTGCTCCCCCCTTCACGTAATCAGCTTCATATACTACATGACCTACCCACATAAACGTACAACAACGCCTTATTACAATGCTTACGCATCCTCACTAGCCAACCTCTGCACCCCCAAAAAGTAATTCCCAACCTTCTCGCTCCCGGGAACCTCCTTCCACCCCAGCCCGGGAACATACACAACGCCCATCGCCCTCGGCCGTCCCCAGAACCTCCTCTTCTCCTCTGTCTCCTCAAAGTATCCCCTCAGCTCATACTCATTGATATACTTGTTCCAATCATGCGTCCCCTTGGGCACGATCCCCAGCACATCCTCAGCCATGAAATTCGTCGTAAACCAACTCGTCCAAGTCCGCGCAATCGTGCTCATGACCAGCCACCCGCCCGGTTTGACGAACTGGGCGACGTGGTCGAGGAATAGAGCAGGGTGGTCGACGTGCTCGATTACTTCGAAGCAAGAGACCACGTCGAACTTGTTTTCCACGGCTTCGGGCTTGAGTGTAGGCAGCGACTCGATCGTCGAGGAGAGGTACGTCAGCTTGGGCGACAGACTCGGATCTTTCTTTGCGTGGGAGCGGGCGATGGCCAGCACGCCCGGGGACGGGTCGATGGCGAGCACGGAGGAGGTGGTGGGCAGGCGGGCGGCCGACTCGGCGAAGATGCCGCCGCCGCAGCCGATGTCGAGGTAGCGCAGTTCTTGGACGTTGGAGGTGTTGGATGTGCTGGCGGCATCGGGCGAGGGAGGGAGGTCGGAGTCCTCGGTTAGGACGGTGAAGGAGGAGGTGGGCGAGGAGGAGCGGCAGGTCTGGATGAAGTCGTGTCGCAGAGGGTTCATGAGGTGGAGGGCGCGCGAGGAGCCATGGGGGTCCCACCAGGTGGCGGCGAGGGCGTTGAAGTGGGAGATTTCGTCGGGGTTGACGGAGGAGGAGGAGGAGGAGGGGCCGGAGCTATGGTTGGAATGCCATCGTTGTGTTGTCGCTGATGGTGATGGTGTAGTGGGCGCAGAGCACTGTGGTGTTGATGCTAGGCGCGCAATTGACTGGGCTTTCCGGGCGCGCCGGGCGATTGTTGGGGCCAATTGGCGGAGTGGTGATGATGGCAGCATGTTGATGTGCTTTGAAGCTCTTCTATATGGGTTTGTTGCCCAAGTTCGAGCTTCTTGAAAGCCGGTGATGTAAATGTTTGGAGAAGGACAAGCTCCCGCAATTGGTCGCAAGTCGGCACCTTTGGATGGCCGATCGTCAGCAGGGATCAGAGCACCGCATTGGGCGATAAGACGAGCATTATCGATAAGCTGATAAGAATATTTTACCAACGAAGGGAACTTCCTTGTTAACTTTGTCTTTGCCGCTGCAGGGACTGCCGTTGCCCTTGGTCCGCAGTGGAGGTCCGTTGAGGTTCTCGTCACAACTCTGAGTAGTATCTGAGTTTCAGCTTGGATCACCCATATGGCGTCCTTTCCAAGTCCCGACCGGACAGTTTCGAGACTTGACAAGGAGGTTTGTAAGCCGCCCGTCAGCTTTTCTAAGCCTTATGAATCCGAGTGATCCGGTTTATTTAATCAAGTAGCATCGATCTGCTTGATCTTTGAATCGATGTCTCTTCAACCCAATTCTGGTAAACCGTGCTCTTCCCGGCGACTGCTCCGCTTACCCTCGACCTCCGCGCCAAATCCACTTTGACAATCCACCAGAGAGGCCACCTTGAACCGACACCGCCCGATCGCGCCTAAATAAGTCGCAATCGCCAATTGCCCCTCACTCAGCTGAATGACTTGTTGAGGTCCCGTCCAAGCCAATTGTCCAATTGCCATCCAGGGTTGCCCCCCTCCCCATCCGGCGAAACCGCATTGCAGCAGCCACCGACACCCTTCTTGCGCCTTCACGTCTTACATATACCAACACCAGGCCGCATTATCACCAAGTGACCTCGAGACCGGTTACTCATACACCACCACCACACACATAACACAATGGCTTCCCAACAAGAATCCCGAATGGACTCGTCAGCATTTGACAGCATCCCCGACACCGTCGAGGCATTCCGTACGTTTTCCCTCTTCTTCTTCTTCTTCCCACCATTGCTCCTCTCTAATTCTAACTAACACCTCGCTTTGTGTCCCAGGCAACGGCGAATTCGTCGTAGTCCTCGACGACCCCGGCCGCGAAAACGAAGCCGACCTCATCATCGCCGCCGAATCCGTCACCGCGCAACAAATGGCCTTCATGGTGCGCTACTCGTCGGGCTTGATCTGCGCGCCCATCCTGCCCCAGCGCACGCTCGACCTCGACCTCCCGCAAATGGTTTCTGCAAACGAGGACGCGCGGGGGACCGCCTACACCATCAGCGTCGACGCCGCCGACCCGTCCGTCACGACGGGCATCAGCGCCCACGACCGCGCGCTTGTCTGCCGCGTGCTGGCGGACGAGAAGACGAAGCCCGAGGATTTGCGGAGACCGGGCCATGTTTTCCCGCTCAGGGCGAGACCCGGTGGTGTGAGGCAGCGCAGAGGGCATACCGAGGCGGGGATTGATTTGTGTAGACTGGCGGGCAAGAAGCCGGCGGCGGTGATCAGTGAGTTGGTGGATGATGGACGGGAGGTGGAGGGCCAGGCCGTCCGGGAGGAGCCGGGCATGATGAGGGGGGAGCAGTGCGTGGCGTTTGCGAGGAGGTGGGGGTTGAAGGTTTGCACGATTGAGGATATGGTCAAGTATCTGGAGGAGAAGGAGGGGAAATTGGGGGAGGTTAATGGCTCGTCGTGAGTGATGGATGGGGAAGGGGTTGTTGTTATACGGTTGATTGGATGGGTGGGAACAGACTACCTCGCGGGGTCTTGGATAACGGGATTTGCTTATACTGAATAAGGATCAAAAAAGATGGGAATTTACCCCCGAGTTGAGGGATCGTGTTTACAGGCGGGAAACGGTTTACATAGAGCTACACTTGGTTCACACGGCACATTACGGTACCTTCTCCATGGTCATGTCACGTTGTAAATACAGCATACCTCCTCCCATTGCCCTTGTTTGCAAGATCTCGGGCTGTACTACGCATATAGAGTTGGGGGCAACGGATATTTCGGTTTGTTTGAAGGCCATATCCAGTTCATCGTGTGGGTGACCTAGTGCTGCCATGGAGCAAGGTGGTTACGGGATTGGTAATCCGGCACCAACAATCGACCGGAGGGCATGAGCCGTGTGGTCTTTTGAAAGAGATGAGAGAACGGCGCTTGACATCTATCGCTACGTCTCCAATTGGCGGTAGTGCCCTTATGACTCGCAACCGGGAGGATGGGAAACTATCTCCAAGAGCTCGGGAACGGAAAAACGAGAGCGATGGGCCCCGACAATGTCACACAATCATACCACGAATGGCAACAGAATACTCCTGCCATATTCGAAAATTTCAGACATAATGGGCACAGCATTCACAGTACGTCAGTTGGGGAACAAAAGTATGCAATTGCAATATCCTTTCAAAATTGACTATCTTCATGCGGCATCCAACTCGCCAGGTCGCAATTGGCATCATTAGCTGTCTACGATGTGACCTAAGTCACGACTCAAGAGAACCCAGTTGGTTCAACGGCCTACGATTTCGAGACTTACCTGACGCTGCTCGATGGGATATCATGGTGATAATACCAGACAAAGGGTCCTAAGTCCAGCATGTTAGCTTGGGATCATTAACTTGAACTCAAAAACAATGACTTGTTCAAGAGGCGACTCAGTTCGGGTGCCGTGTCATCGGCGTTTTTCATCAAAGGGATAAAGCCGAAGCAATATCCTATGTAGACCGTCGTGATAAATTTTATTCATCATTGTAGCCATCTTGGAACAAGTGTGTAAAGAGAAAGTTGTTGGCTTACCATTATGAGCAGCGAGACAAAGGTGACGATGTGTCCCCGGTACGAAACCAAGGCAGACTGACTTTGTGACCGTTAGCATGCTGTAAGGCAGAGTGGCCAAGTAACAGGATGCAATGGTGCAAAGATCAGACATGACAGGTGTCGTCGTCGCAAAAGCTCAGACATATGCTTGTCTTTGTGTTGTCGGATCATCATGGAAGGATATGGGCAGGAAAGCTCAGTGCCGAAGCAAAGAGACATAAGCACATACCAATAAGCCCATGCATCGGGAGAAAATGTGCTGCGAACTGTGGTCTGGGTGATCGTTAGTCAATGTTCAACTGAGAAACTGCAAAAGACTTGATCATGAAGAGAGTTTTCAGAGTTGCATGAATGGTATAAAAAAAAGGTTGTCTGCATGGGGAATCCCCGATAAGACTCGTCATCTAAATGGATCATCATGGAATGGTGTGCTGTGATGTGAGAGGAAAGTAGCTTACCAAATGAGTCACGAAACAAGAGCAAGTGGTGGTTCCAAGTCCAACTGTACTCTGATGAGGCGCATTAGTCACCGCTCATGGTTCCAGTTGTGCTTCAAAACGTGTTGATATTGGATGCTGATCAGTGGACGAGGTTTTCTAGGCCTGTCGCAAAAATGGCATATCGTGCTCATGTGAAAAAATCGGAGCCCAGTGCCGTTTCATCATAGAAGCGTGTCGAAGAGGACAGCAAATGAACCAACTCACAATTGGTTGTGGCACCACTACTGAGTATGGCGGAAGGAAGTCTAGACATCTGAACCAGGAAGTCAGCACATGGTCGACAACCAAGGTTTGTGATCACATCAAGAGGGATGAAGTGCTTTCAATCAGAAACAGCCATTTTATGTTTTCATTGGGTATCAATCGGTAATTCCAACTTGCAAAAGCAAAGTTGATCATCAGGAAAGCGAGCGGGAAAATTGTGTGAGAACCAACCTTTTGATGTCATGACCGGGAGGGGGAGAGAAAGACACGATCAATGGGTACTCCAAGGGACCAATACTAACGTGGTCGACCGCAAGATCATGTCTCCCTCCTCCCCCGTCCCCTCCCCCCAATCGCCCAATCCTATGCTCTAAAGCCCATGATGAGCGTGATGTTCAAGAATCACTAGAAGCACTTCGCGATGGTTAGCCAGACAGTCCAAGATAGATTGAATGATGTGCGACGCGAGTAGGCGAATACGTTGTCATTCAGACTGACGTACATATCTAGTTGCATTTCCCGTAGGATCAAAGACTCTAGTTTGCGGTTTATGGTTGTGTCATCAGGACAAAGGGGGAGGATGTTATTGTGCAGTGTGCGTGTGCTTGGAAGAAATCTGGAACTTACCAAAATTGGATTGGGCGATGCTCGTTGATGATGGAAGTTGAAAGTGGGAAGCGGCAGAAAAAAGTTGAGGCGCGCGAGGTTTTGAAGCTGCAACAGTTGTGGGGCCGCTGGGAAAATTTCGGCTGCAAGTTTGGGTGGGGTAGTCCAATTGGCGGCAGGCTGAACAGGCAAGGGCTCGATAACGAAGAAGTGAATGCACGCTGTGCAGTCACGTGGAACCGCTGCTTATTCGCGTAGGGTAAGCTCCAGTTTCTCCACGTTTGCTTCTCGTCTAGCGCGTCTCCTCCAATGAGGTCATCACCAACTCCAGAACAACAATCACGAAAGCCAAACCAAACAAAACTCAAGAGATGCCTGAAATTGCGGAGAGTACGTGTTACGAGTCTTTGTCGTCTGACATGCTGCGAAACTAACTGTTAGATAGTTGCGCGCGCTGTCCACTTTCTGCGCCTGCATTTTGTAGGCAAGGTCATCAAGCATGCAGAAGCCATCGATGACGCCAATGTGTTTGGCAAGGTCGGGACAGATGGGCCCGAGATGGCGGCCGGCTTGATTGGCAAAAAGATCATATCAGCAGGAACCCAAGGCAAATATTTCTGGTCAGTCGCCGCATAGAAGCGTCGCTTGCGTTTCTGTTCTAACTGACCAATGTCCAGGATGGAAATGAGCAAGCCTCCCCATCTTGTAATGCACTTTGGAATGACCGGTTGGATCCATATAAAGGGCGAGAGGAGTGCATACACCAACTACTACAAGAAGATGAAGCCTGACGAACTCGACAAATGGCCGCCCAAGTATTGGAAGTTCAAGATCGAGACAGAAGATGGCGATGAGATGGCTTTTACTGATCCGCGACGCTTCGGCCGTGTCCGCGCCGTGGACTGTCCCGGAAAGGACATTCGGAAGTACTCGCCGCTTGTGGAGAACGGCCCTGATCCAGTGGTTGACCTCGATGTCTTCACTGAGGATTATCTGCGCGAGAAGATGAAATCGCGCCGTGTGCCCATTAAGGCTCTTCTGCTTGACCAAGCTGTTATTAGCGGCATTGGAAATTGGGTTGCCGATGAAGTCTTGTATCAAGCAAAGCTTCACCCAGAACAATACTGCAACGACTTCAGCGATGCTGAGATCAAGCAGCTTTACGAGTCCATCAGATATGTATGTCAGACGGCTGTCGATAAGCTTGGGGATTCGGATCAGTTTCCAGACGACTGGCTCTTCAACTATCGCTGGGGTAAAGGTTCCAAGAATGCGCACAGTCACACTCCCAACGGTGACAAGCTGGCCTTTCTTACTGTCGGCGGGCGTACAAGTTGCTATGCACCCACAAGGCAGAAGAAAACTGGCCAAATTGTGTCGGGCGTGAAGGAAGAACCCCTTGAGTCGGCTGAAGAGAAGGACTCCCAGAAGAAGGCGTCGAGGACGAAGGTGCCCAAAACAAAAGGCAAAAGCGAGGAGCCAGAAGCCAATGGGTCAAAGGTGAAGACAGAAAAGGTCGAGCCTAGGAAGAGGAAGATCAAGACAGAAGAAGACGAAGAGGTGACATGTCGACCAAAGAAAGCAAAGACGCAACCCTCGAAGAAGTCAACTACACGCTCGCAGTACTTTGAAGAATCCAAGAACCCGAAAGGGGGCACAAAGACAACTGAGGAAGCCAAGGCTGACACCTCAGGAAGAAGACGCTCGGGCAGGTTGCAAAATAAAGCAGCTTGACCTTGATACGCTGTTCTGCTTCTCTCGAGTTTCTCACTTATCTTGGAATCAGATTCTGAACTCCCAAGATGGGGACCGCTGAAGCCTCTAGACCCCTGTCCTCGAGACTGGCTAAAGACGTGGGTGGTCTGGCTAATACATCTCAAACAGATGATTGCCCCCCATCCTGGAGCTGATTCGCCCGGCAATTCCAATGCAGCGGCAGCTCGTGGTTACTGTTGCAAATCTTCCGAGCTGCCTTCCATTTCCACCCGGGCATCTAGGCTATGTCATTTATCCATAGTCGGAAGAAGAAACAGCATCATGGGCATCTCGCCGCGCCTAGCTATCATAGCTCCGGTCAGATTGCCGGTCTCCCGCAACATCAATGGAATTGGGCGGGTGGTTTGTCTGGTCAAGACAGAAAAGATTCATCTTTCCCGATCAACACGATCGTGGCTTGCGACAGCCTCAAGATCTCTATTACAACGACCCACACCTTCCACTCTTTACTTCTCACTAGCTAGCATCTGATGGCGCTCTGGGACCTTTGACTTGGTCCTCTAGCTTTCTTTACGTATTTCTTCCTTCTCTGTCTGAGATCCCTCTCCTTTTACGCATCTGAGATTTTTCTACTTAGGGCCGAGAAGTCCAGCTTGTTATAGTTTCACCACTTGAACCAGGTAAATAGTGTTGTCGGATGATTCCTTGAATCATCTCCAAGGTGGGTGACTCACGACGCCGGAAATCCGTGAAAAAAGGGCCCTTTGGCTGTTCGAGAGCCTTGAGCTCTTTGATCCGGGAAAATGCCGCCAACGACACAGCCAAGTCCATGTCANAGTGTTGTCGGATGATTCCTTGAATCATCTCCAAGGTGGGTGACTCACGACGCCGGAAATCCGTGAAAAAAGGGCCCTTTGGCTGTTCGAGAGCCTTGAGCTCTTTGATCCGGGAAAATGCCGCCAACGACACAGCCAAGTCCATGTCAGCATTGTCTCTGAAGACCAGTGGTGCCAATCTGAACGGCAACGCGTATTTGTCTCCTGGCGGAATGTTGCAGCAAAATGAAACCATGCTTCCAAACTGATTGCTCGGCGTTCTCTCAATGGCGTCAATCAGGGAGAAGAAGTCATGTTCAGGAGTCACCCTGAAGNCCAGTGGTGCCAATCTGAACGGCAACGCGTATTTGTCTCCTGGCGGAATGTTGCAGCAAAATGAAACCATGCTTCCAAACTGATTGCTCGGCGTTCTCTCAATGGCGTCAATCAGGGAGAAGAAGTCATGTTCAGGAGTCACCCTGAAGGATATGCGGTTCAGGCTGTTCGCTTCACGGGATAGCTTTCCCGGGTTGACCAGTGAGAGCTGTACCATATAAGCTACATAAGTATCATGGTGTTTGGGGGTCACTGTTCCCGAACACGGCCAATGTACGGGTCGATATCTAGGCCCTGCCGCCTCATGCAAGCTATCTCCTCTTCTCTGCGGTCCTTGTTCGTTCTGTGACTGGACAGGGCTTGAACGTCCATCCCAAGCCTTGTCCGAGTTGAGGCGGCAAAGTTGATACTCGCCGTCGATTCTGTTACCCTAGCTATCAGCTAATCTTCTTCATGCCGCTGCGTCCCTACAAGCCGTCCCTACCTGCCGACATTCGGCCCTTCACTGCCGTGAGAGTATGGGGTCCCCATGGGCATTCTTCGTGAGCGTTTAAGCGAAAGTCTGGAGAAGCGTATGAAGGCGACATGAAGCGATCTTCAATGACAGGCCGTTTCGCCTACGCATGGTGTATGGATGTTCGCTAGCGGTTCCGCCGGAGAGCCCCAGATCATAACGTACGCTGACGATTATAAGACTATGTCTCGGGGAAGAAGCACAGCTGGTCGGAGCTTACATTTCCGCTGCTTTATGATGGCTCGAACTGGACGGTTCATGCAGAGCCTCCCATATGTTCCAGAGGGCAAGCTAGAGGTCGCGCTGACTTTGGATCTGCGGAACCACTTACAGTTACTACCACGATCCCAAAACAATCTACCAGGTAGAGGTCCTTTGCTGTCAACAGCTCAGTTCAAACTTCCTTCGGATGTATCTATAGCCATCCGGGAGGATACCGCGGCAGACAGCAACAATATACACGCTCATGATCGACCAGGCTGGGCGGAAGCAATACCCGAAACTCCTGAAATTTTTCTGCCACTTTCAATGCCACCTCTGATCTGCTGCCAGGACCTCTTTCTCCTGACAGATTCTCGTGGACATGCTCTCGGCACCCAGGCCCAGAGTCCCGAAACAGCGCATGTGGGAGCGAGGAAATGTCCATGGAACAAGTTCCTTGAAGTCGCCAGGACCGGAGCATCTACGGAACGCTGAGAAACAGACTCCGCCACGGGTCAACAGCACATCAAGATACGAATGATACAAGAATCCAAAAAGCCATGAGACCATCCATATAAAATCCACCTACCTCCCTTTGGCAAATAGCCCATGGGGTCATCCTTCTCTCTCGCCCATCGCCAATATCTCTTACATTCGGGAGTTCATACCGTTCATCACCATGTTTTCCCAGCTCGCCGCCCTCGCGGCCTTCGCCGGCTCCATTGCCGCCCAACAAGTCGACAAGGAGACGACCGAGACGCATCCCAAGATGACATGGCAAAAGTGCACCGCCAGCGGCTCGTGTAGCAACGTGAACGGCGAGGTCACCATCGACGCCAACTGGCGCTGGGTGCACGACAAGAACGGCTACACCAACTGCTACACCGGCAACACCTGGAACACGACGATTTGCAAGGACGACAAGTCGTGTGCGTCCAACTGTGCTGTCGATGGCGCTTCGTACGCGTCGACGTATGGTGCTTCGACTAGCGGGAATGCGTTGACGTTGAAGTTTGTGCAGAAGGGGGATTACTGTGAGTACCTAGTTACCTCTATCGCAATCCTGCCAACGTAAGATGGACTCACTAACGATGTACCATGTGAAATACCAGCCACCAATATTGGTTCTCGTCTGTACATGATGGCCAGCGCCACCAAGTATCAGATGTACACTTTGCTTGGTAACGAGTTCACCTTTGACGTGGACGTCTCAAAGCTTGGGTAAGCTCACCCATCTCCTTAGTATCGACAAGGCCATCGTCAACAACAACAACAACAAAGAGCAGAGATCAGATGCTAACCGGGGGGCACCATGACACAGCTGCGGTCTCAACGGTGCCCTGTACTTCGTCGCCATGGACGAAGACGGCGGTTTATCCAAGTACTCCGGCAACAAAGCCGGCGCCAAGTACGGCACCGGCTACTGCGACGCCCAATGCCCGCGTGACTTGAAGTTCATCAACGGCGAGGCCAACGTGGGCGACTGGAAGGAGTCCACCAACGACCCCAACGCCGGCCTGGGCAAGTACGGCTCTTGCTGCACCGAGATGGATATCTGGTTCGTCGTTTACCTACCCAGCCCGTTCCGTTCCCCATCCCCCATCCCTCTCCCACCATCAATCAGCATCACAGGTCAGGTAACTACCTAACTAACACCCACCCAACTTAAGGGAAGCAAACTCAATCTCCACAGCCTTCACCCCGCACCCTTGCACCACCATCGGCCAACACCGGTGCGAAGGCGACTCCTGCGGCGGCACTTACTCGGACGACCGCTACTCGGGCACCTGCGACCCGGACGGCTGCGACTTCAACTCGTACCGGCAGGGCGTCCGCGACTTCTACGGTCCGGGTCCGGGCATGTTTACCGTGGACACCACCAAGAAGTTCACCGTCGTCACGCAATTCCTGAAAGATTCCAATGGTCAACTCTCCGAGATCAAGCGCTTCTACGTGCAAAACGGCAAGACGATCGCCAACTCGGAATCGACCATTTCCGGCAACCCGGGTAATTCTCTTACGGCTGAATTCTGCAAGTCCCAAAAGGTGGCGTTTGGCGACGCGGACATCTTTAATAATAAAGGCGGGTTTGCGCAGTTTAGTGCGGCGATTGCCAAGCCGATGGTGCTGGTCATGAGTTTGTGGGACGATCATCATTCGAATATGTTGTGGTTGGATTCGACGTTTCCCGTGGATGCGGACCCGGAGGCGCCGGGCAAGGGGAGGGGTACTTGTGAGACGAGTTCGGGCGTGCCGGCGGAGGTGGAGAGTAGTCAGGCGGCTAATCAGGTTGTTTATTGTGAGTTTTTACTTACTCCCCCCACTCCTTTCCATTGATCTTCTTTTTCCCCCTCGATTATTTAACGCCAAATTTTTTTTTCCCCTTTTTTTTTTTTTTTTTTTTTTTGTGCCTGGGGCCGACGAAACTAACATTTGGACAACTTTGAACACTAGCCAACATCAAGTTCGGTCCGATTGGCTCGACCTTCAAGCAACCTTGAGATTGGACTCCTTCAAAGAAAAAAGAAAAAAAAGGCTTCCGCTATGAAGCCCTGCAGTGGTATTACCTATCCGGAGTTATGGAAGTCTTTTTTTTTTTTTTTTTTCCGTCTCAGCTTATTTGGGTGGTCTTCCTTATTTTGATGATGAAGTGTCGCTTCTAGAAGAAGGAGGATTGTTGGCAATAGAGAATGTGTCCAGCTAGATGAAAAAAAAAAGAATGACAGGTTCGGAGAACAACAGAGAATGAAGAGTCTTCTTACATACATACATACATACAACAGTTCAGATCATATTGGGGCATATTTGGCTGTTACTTTAACGGACTCACTTAGGTTATTCTTTCTTTCTGTGTTGTTACCTCAAACCGATCCAGTTGTTTGTCAATATTCGGAAACATTCGGCTTTTGGTCACGGTGGCTGCTTTCCGCAGCATTCGTCTCCGTTTATCCGGACTTGCCTTTGAGGAACGGTTAGGGACTGGAGTGTCTCAGCATGAAGTGGAATCCAAAAAAGGACTGAAAAAAAGAAAAGTCACTGCGCAGTCCGGGAGTCGGAACCCGGGTCACTCATTATTCTTTGCCCGTCGCCACCCGTTGGGAAACGAGAGTACTAAACCGCTATACTAACCGCGCTTTTTCTTTTTTCTTTTTGGTTCGGTTGTTGATTGGGTCTCGGAGAGACCCTGTTATAAAGGGCAAGAGAAGACCGTCTAGGGAAGGGGCGAGACAAAGGGCAGACAGGTAAGGCGGGTGTTGTTTGCTGTCTGATATGTGGGACTGTGGGTTGCCGTTGAGGAAGGAAGGATTAAGCGAGGCGTCGGTTCCTAAAGAAACCGGAAGGCGAGGAGGAAGAACCTTTTGGGATTGTACCGGAGAGGAATTTCCCACATCCATAGGTATACGCTGAAGACGGGGGGATATGAGTGTTTGGTTGTGGAAAGGTTGAGGCACACACAGGAGGGGAGGTTTTGTGAAGGATACGGTGTACATGATTGTGTGCTGGATTGGATCAAGAGAAGCAGGATGGAAGGGGAGAGGTGGCAGAGAGGAAAACGTTTGTTACGGTGCAGGTAGTTCTTGAGTCTGGCGAGGACCGACAGGACTTTTTCGGCCGTGAAACTTGACGCCAAAAGCGGCATTGCACAAAGAAATGTAACCTCCACCGATTTCCCACCTATCTTTGAGATCGGAACGATCTCTCAACGTGGGTGCCCAGGCAATGGGTCAAAAAGAATAGGTATCAATCTATGCCAGAGCTTGCATCCATATCAACGGGGAAAATGATAATGAATGTCAATCTGACACGCCGAAGCGCATCAGCTGCCAACCTTGGGGAAAAAAAGGAAAGAAAGGAGGAGAAGAAACAGAGGAGCGACGAGATGTCCTTATAGACCGGGTGCCAAGTTGGAAGTTGGACTGTGCTCACCTGCAAGTAATTATGTGGTTGACGCGTCTGACACCTTTAGCCCCTTCGACCGGCATCTTTTGCTTTGGGAGGTGCGGTAGGTACTTGAGGGCTGGCAAGGAAGGTGCCTCTGGCGGGAAGGTAGCAAATGGACGGGAAGGTGCGGGTTTGAAGAACATGATTACAAAATCCCCTAGCCCAAAAAGAGGCAGAAACGAGGGAGCTGTCTCAAGTCACTGATGCCAGGCGAGATACTAGAGATTCTTAAAGTTCTCGAAGCAACACAACGAATGTCCACCACGATATAATACAGGACACGGAAAAGGGCGACCTGCGGAGGACCATCATATAGGCTTCATTCGGAGCCCCTCGTTTATCAAACTGTTTCCCTCTTGCACATGGCCCGGTCAGTAATGCCTTCCGAGCTGGCCAAGGCCATCAATGAAAACTCAAGAGCAACGCTTGGTATTGGACCGAATGGCTTTCTTTTTGCCATCAATACACCGGGCAATAGCTTGAGAATCATTTCAGTTGGACTTTTATACAAATTGTTGGTTCTGGTTTCTTCGTCTTAAACAGTGAATGAGGGCTAAAATCGTGGCGAAGGGTGAAATGAACGTGTTTGAGTGGTCGTATAAGAGAACAGGGGGAGGTGAAGAGTCTTACGGACATACCAGCAGTTCAAATGCCTTTCGGAGTCTTCTCATGTTGTTCTATTACAAGTTCACTTATTCTTCCCATGTTGTTACCTCAAACCGACCCCTTTGTTCATCAAGATTCGGAAACAGTCGGCTTTAATATCTGCCTTGAACCTGCAGTCTGTGGCAATTACCAGACTCCCTTCAATGACGCCTCGACGTTGGGATGATGGATGCCAAGGATCCTATTGTCTTTCAGGGTGGTGGTGATTGAAATGGTGGGTTGCATTTGTCTCTGAGGAGACCCTGAGACAACAGGATTTTTTGATTTTTTTTCCATCATCAGAATTCTTTGACATTCAGCCTCAAGAGGGTGTGCCCAATGGAGTGGCTGAATTCTGTATCATTATGCATTCGATGATGCAAGAAGCAAGGTTGTTGGATGGTAGCGGTGGTAGCTGAAAGCGCTCATTGACTAACTGATCTGCTCGGATATCCTATACAGATCTGTTAGGCAAGTAACATGGTCACTTCAAAAATGTGGTTTTGCCGTACCTGCAGCAAATGTAAGTGTATGCAATCAACCCTGAATTGGGATAGCACTTTTTTCAAGAACAGCTCCAGGACATCACCACCAGGCAGATAGATGTCAATGACCCCTCCGGCAAGCTCGTCAGCAATGAGGGAAGTTGTGACATTGTTGTGCCCCTGTGGTGTAATTGTTGGTTACTTTCCGAAAAGTCTGATTGGTCGAGATCACAACTCGATCAGGAACCTTGACGGCCACAGGCGGTTCTGCTCTTTCCTGCCAGTCCTCATGCTCTGAATCATTCCTTCCGTCCTTCTCATTCTCATTCTCGTGAGCTTTGGTGATTTGGAAGGAAGGACATCTCACATGTCAGAAATGCAAGCGTTGCAGCCAAGCGGTTCCAGGATGGTGGCGGGATGGCAGCTACAGTTGTAGGCCGTAAAGGCCATCACGCTTGCAGGCGCTGAGTTTGCTGAATGCGGAAAGGTCGTTGCGCTTTCTCGGTCCGAGTCGTTCTGGCCGAGCAGAGCGACGGAGAAAAGCATGTGTTTTCGCGTGGCTTCGGAAATGGGCAGACATGGATGGTATGGAAGAGAGCGTTGTAAATTCCTGGATTTAGAAGTGCAAAAAGAGAGTAGGATCGGGAGTTGGCTTTCCTTTCGAGGGTTTTCGAAGGGTTTCCATTCGTTCTTGATACTTAACGTTCCATACCGGGACAGTGATGTACAAACAGTGCTGCAGCCGCCCGCAGAAAACCGTTATCGGTCAGAGGACACAAAAGATAACGAACTCTTGTCTTATTCGTTTCGGGGATGCATCATTGACGTTGTCACCCTCCATCTTGATTTGACCTCGAATGATAAATATCATCGATGACAGTGTAATATAAATACTCCTGGTTCGTGTACCTATTATTGCAACAAAACACTCCTCTGGACGGAATTAAGGACAAGGACAAAACTGTGAATGGGACGATCCGCTCCGGCTGTGACCTTGCACACAATTCGGCGCGCAATCTCAGACTGGAGACCTGTTCTGTCGCCATCGCATCCAAGCGGGAGCGCATTTGGCCCGAGGTCGTGCATCGAGTTTGCGACCGGACTGCGAACCGCCCAAGCCCTAGATTGCGAGCCTCATATTAAAACTCTTATAACACCCACTGCAGTCCGCGCCGACCCGAGGCATTGGCATTCCTCTTCAACACATTCCAGACATTTAGGTCTACTTGGCGATACCTAGGTACCATTCGATAGGTGTCCTTGGCCGGACTTCCTTCCCAGAACGAGCAACATCCAAAGTGGACCCACCTCCCCCTCAAAGCCCATACAATTCCTCGCAGACTTTCCCGGACCTTGGCAGAAAAAAAGGTTAGCCGGGGAGCCCGACTGCCACCCATCGAAACCCCACGACGGCCGATGGGCAGCCCTATCAGTTTATCAATATAGTCCTTGATCTACCCGCTACCCGTGCGTCTCTTTTACCAAGACAGTTTCCATCTCAACAAGACTGCAACCACCCGACGCTCGTTCCAGTCCTCTCTCTCTCTCTCTCTCTGCTCCCGCGGTCGACAAAGAGCGCATCTCAGCTTTAAGTCGTCTGGACGTCCATCTCGAACTGAGGGGCCAAAGCCATTCCTCCTTTGCGCCGCTTGCGGTTCCCGAGGGAAGAAGATCACAGAGAGAGACTAGTCGCGTGACTGTTCTCCGGACTTCCATCTCGCCAAACACAATCGAAGCACCCTCTCTGCAGACATGGCCGAACCACAGCAACAACTGAATGGCAATGTGCCCGAGTCCCATCACCACCAGAATGGCAGCACCGAGACCACTCCCCTCCTCACGACTGACAAAGATGCCTCCGCTCCTCCGCAGAGCGCAAAGTCGCCCTCGGCGTCCAAGGAGCTCTATCCCATGAGCAATTGGAAGTACGACACCTTCCTGTGGACCATGTCCTTCTTGGTCGATACCTTCTTCCGTGAAGTTCATCCCCGCGGTTCTTGGAAGGTGCCCCGCAGCGGCCCTGTCCTCTTCGTCGCCGCACCACACGCAAACCAGGTTCGTGCTCTTGATCCGTGACGTCAAGCATCCCGGGACCCATTGGCTGACTGCCGTCTGATCTGCAGTTCGTAGACGCCCTTGTACTACAACGCACCCTGCGAAATGAGGCTAAACGCCGCGTCTCCCTCCTCATCGCTCAAAAGTCCGTCAAGGGCTTCATCGGCTGGGCCTCTCGCCAGGTCGGTTCCGTCCCTGTCGGCAGACCCCAAGATTCGGCCAAGCCTGCTGAGGGTACCATCTATCTTCCCGACCCCATCGACGACCCGACCCTCATCCGCGGCGTCGGCACAAACTTTGAGAAACAAGCTGAAGTGGGCGGCATCATCTTCCTCCCCTCCATCAAGGGTCAGAGCGGCTCCAACGTCGAGATTGTCCAAATCCATGGACCTGAAGAAATTCGCATTAAGCGCCCCCTCAGCTCCAAACTCCCCTTGTTCCAACTCACCGGACGCGACGATATCGATGAACACGGCGAGTTCCAGAACAAGGAGGTGAAGGGAATCAAGGACGGCTACCAGGGTACAAAGTTCAAGATCGCACCGCATATTGATCAAACCAAGGTTTACCAAGCCGTCTTTGATCGGCTCAAGAATGGTGGCTGCGTCGGTATCTTCCCAGAAGGAGGCAGCCACGACCGCAGCGAGCTGCTGCCCCTGAAGGCAGGTGTCGCCATCATGGCCCTGGGAACGCTGGCAGAAGCCCCTGACTGCGGCCTCAAGATCGTGCCGGTTGGCATGAACTACTTCCACCCTCACAAGTTCCGGTCAAGGGCCGTGCTCGAATTCGGCGCTCCTTTCGAGGTCCCCAAGGAACTGGTCGAAATGTACGGCATCAAGGATAAGAGACGTGCTGCTATCTCCAAGGTTCTCGACATGGTTCATCAAAGCCTGAGCGCTGTCACTGTGTCGGCCCCGGACTATGACACCCTGATGGTCATCCAAGCGGCAAGACGCCTGTACAACCCCGCGGGCAAGAAGTTGCCTCTGCCTATCGTGGTAGAGCTAAACCGTCGCCTCGCTCTGGGATACGACAAGTACAAAGATGATCCTCGCATCGTTGAGCTGCAAGAATCAGTAACCGAGTACAACAAACAGCTTCGATACCTGAATATCCGCGACCACCAGGTACAGTACGCAAAGTTGTCGTGGCCCAAGGTTGTCGTCACTTTGTTTTACCGTGTCGCCAAGCTCCTGGTGTTGTCAGCGGGTGTGCTCCCAGGCTTGATCCTCTTTGCCCCTGTCTTTATTGCTACCAAGCGCATCAGTCACCAGAAGGCCAAGGAGGCGCTTGCTGGGTCGACGGTCAAAATCCAAGGCAAGGACGTCATTGCAACCTGGAAGATGCTTGTCGCTATGGCTGTTGCACCCATCTTGTATAATTTATACACATGTTTGCTAGCCTACATGGTGGGCAAGCACCGCCTCTGGGGCTATGCGCCCGACTGGGTTCCTATCTGGCTCGTCTACTTCTTCGGATGGGTCTTCTTCCCTGCCATTACTTTTGCTGCTCTGCGTTTTGGTGAGGTCGGGATGGACATTCTCAAATCCCTACGCCCACTTGCACTGTGCATCAACCCGACATCGAGTTACAGTCTTCAGAGTCTCAAGCAAAGGCGAGAAGAACTCAGTGCACAGGTTACGCACCTCATCAACACCCTCGGACCCGAGATGTTCCCAGACTTTGAACACACTCGTCTCGTTGCCGCCGACGGCTCATCTCGCATTCGCGCCGACGGCACCGTTTCGCCGAGCCAGCCGTTTAAGAGACGGGACAGCGGCGTCTCCTCGCCCAACATCTCCACCCCCGACATCTCCACGCCCGGCACCGAGAGCCCCCCCGGTCTTAGAAGAACCGGTACCACGTCGTCCAGTCGCAACATTCCACGTAACGAGTCGTTTAGCAACATCGGACAGGTGCCCATGTTCGCTACCCGCCCACCTAGTCGAAGCCGCAGCCGCAGCAGCAGTGCAGGCGGCGGTGGCGGTAACGTTCAGTTCGGCGGGCCACTTGACAAATTCCCGAACCTCAACACCGAAGAGGGCTTCAACGAGGCGAGCAAGAAGATTCGTGAGGCAATGCGTGAAAGAGGCGAGATGAGGAGGAGGAAGAGCCAGGGTAAGGTGTATACCCTCAGTGATCAGTCGGTAGATGAAGAGGTGGAGGACGAGGCGTCGACGGGAAGTTCTGTGGATGAGGACGGAAAGAAGCACCTGTGAGAAGCAGGGGCTCGGACCGGAACAAGAGAGCAGATCATTTCTAAAAATTACCGTTGGGGATATCGTTACCACTATATTTGACACCCCTGTTATAGTTTTGGCTTCTTTTCTTTTGGTTGTATACCACTTATGGGTTGGGCTTTTCTTTGTTTTGGTCATGGAGAGTAAGCTCTTGATTAAAAAGAATTTATAGGGGAACAGCGGATGTAGTATGCCGCAAAGTGTGAGCATTGAAGAAGAGAGGGAGCGAACAGCGAAAAAGATAGCGAGGTGGACCACAGAGATAGAAGTTATATAGATAGATTGGGAGGGTTCTGCAAACACACACACGTTGCCGGCTGTTTCCCTTTGTCAGCCTTTCAAGGATGGGTTGGGATTGCACGAGGATATCTTGAAGTGGTTCTCTAATGGAGCTTTTTATACATGCACAAGTATCGTTTTCGTTGCTGTTTATTTGCTTCTTTTGTTTGGCAGGTCATCTTATCGTTGTGCCCCATCAACAAGGGGATTTTAGGAGGGAGAGGGAGAAGGTTTGAAACCACGGTCCTCAAACGAAGCTGATAGTAATCCTGGGCGGGACTCTCTGTCCTTGGATTGAGAGTCCATATACTGTTTCGGTAGCGAAAATAAATGTGTAATGTGTACTTTCAAATGTATACAGAAGTGCTTCCTAGCGTTCACACAACACTGATATGGATCGCTTCGTGCCGTCACAGACTGAACACATTCCTGGTGCCGTTGGCTATACAGTATGTATATCAGACCCCGGAACTAAATCCGCCCGCCCGTATACCGTCGTCCAGGCTCAGGAGCCAGGGTCCCGATGATCAGCGGCTGGCGGATCTTATCACTTGCTTACACATAACGGTTCGGGAGCGGCTCGGCGATAAGACGCGGGAAAACTATTTCATGATCTTCCACGTCAAGGGGACAAGGTAGGCAGGTAGGATTCTTGTCACCCGAACAAGCAACAAGCCAGTTAAATACGACAAGAGTTGCTGGAAACACACCATCGAGATCACGGGGCAGCTAGCGCAAATGATGACCTCGGAGGTTATGTTCGGTTTTGCGGTGTTAAGCTGAGCGCCCTACACCATCACGACCTCTGCTGGAACCTGGAAGCTGTCACTTGGTGGTACAAATGCACAAAGTGCGGAAAGTGCTACAGTAAGCTTATCAGATCGATGTTTGTTCGGGTATTCGGATCTGATAATTTGTATATTAAGACCACTTGTTCTCTCTCATCTCATCGCCAAAGTCAGCACATCTCAACTGCTATGACGCAATAAACTGCGATTAGATACGCGCGCAAGTGTTTCACCCGCCAGTAAGTAGGGCCAAGATACTTTACCCGTTAAGACCGCCCCGCCCCCACTGGTTTCCTGTCAACCGCTGTCAACGCATGCCAAGCACCTCAATTGGTCAATCGAGCAATCGACAACTGGGGATCACCCCTGACGCCGGAGGTTAGCGCCGGAGGTAAGCGGATTGACGGCCGACGGAGGCCATGGCCCCGCCGCTGCCGCCGCCGCCGTCTTCATCTTTATCAGATCCTCATCCCCCGGCCGTCTCCAGCAACTCTTCCCGGGACAACAAACCCAAACCACCCAAGACCAACAAAAAACCGGGTTGGAAGCCATCCAAAATGTTCAAATCCCTCCTCTCCAGCGCCAAATCCTTCGCCATTGGCGACTCAGGCTCCAAAGCCACAAAACCCGAGGATCTGTTCCCCGTCGTCTCGAAGGAGATTGACGGCGACGACTGCGACCACGAGTGCGCAACCTGCACCATCACGTACCCGCGCACCTTCAAGATCGACGAGGAGGACGAGCTGTTTGGCCAGATCAAAGGGTGGGCAACCCATGTGCTGGTGGCCACGGGCAAGACGGACTGGGTGCGCGATGTGGCGGATGAGAAGGGGAGTGTGATGCAGGCTATTGCGGGGGCCAAGGCGCCGGGGAATGGGGTAAGTTTATGTTCTTCTCTCTTCTCTCCCTCACTTCATCTTTCAAGATATAAACATACTGACTGGACTGACCGATAACAAAAAACAGAAACTAATGCTCTCCGCCTCCAACATGCCCACCCCCCACAACCCCCCTTCCTACTCCGAGCCCACCACGCTCCTCCTCCTCCCGGCCTTCATCCTAATCGAAAACGTCACTCCGGCCACCGTCCCCTTCCTTTTGGAAAAAATCATCTCCCACGCGCCCACCAACGCTTCCCCTCTCACCCCCTTCAGCATCCCCCGGGCTCTGGAAGCGCCCCTTCCCGAAGCCACGCCCGCTTACATCAAGGAACTCACCACGCGCCCCAGCCCACATCAAGCCTTGATCCTGCTGTGCTCGCAGAAAACAAGAGATGCGCGGTGCGGACAGAGTGCGCCCCTGTTGAGAAAGGAGTTGCAGAGACATTTGCAGCCTTTGGGACTGTATAGGGATTTGGATGATGAGCGGCCGGGAGGGGTGGGGATTTATTTTATTAGTCATGTGGGCGGGCATAAGTATAGTGCGAATATGTTGGTTTATAGACGGCCGGATGCTTTTGGGGTTGATGCGGTTGAGAGGGCGAAGGAGGAGGGGGAGCTTAAGCCGAAGAAGCCTGAGGAGTTGAGGAAGAAGAAGAAGGAGGAGGAGGAGGAGGGGGGGGTAAAAGAAGGTGAGGAGAAGGAGAAGCAAGTGGAGGAGAGGACTAAGGAAGGGGAGAAACAAGAGGATGGGGAAGCGGAAGGGGAAGGGGAAGTGGGTGCCGCGCAATGTATCTGGTTGGCAAGAGTCAAGCCGGAGGATTGTGAGGGTATCGTCAAGTTTACGATTTTGCAGGGCAAGGTCATTAAGCCGCAGAGTCAGCTTAGAGGAGGGTTTGATAGGCAGAGGGGGGTGTTGAGTTGGTGATGATCAGCCATTCATTTCCTTGGTATCAGATATTTCACACCACCCCATAAAGTGCAGCATATAAAGTATACATCTAGACCAAAGCTGGAAGCAGATCTCTCCACGCTGTCAAAAGTTATCCCAAAAAATGCATCCACTGCCAGACTGCATTGATCCAGCCGGGCATCCATTCTCAATGCATGCATGCATGCACATCGATCGATGTTAACTGCCAGGTCCAACCAGCACTCGCTTCGCTTAGTAGGTAAACAACCACCTAAGCAGCTGTGGCACCATGTTCTTATTCCTCCTAAAGGCGTGTTCGTTTCCGCGTTAGGGGAAAATCGTTAACTTCCCTCTTAACGCGCATGGTCCGCAGTTGCAATCATGCAGCATTAAGGCAGGCCAAGACTTTGGCTGCAAGATGGAAAGAGGTGCTTAATATTAAAATCGAGGGTTCGCCTCCTTCCCTTCTTTCATCCTTTTCTTCCTCTTTCTTCATCCTTCAATCGGGCAACAAAGTCACCATCGTCATCATCATCATCATCATAAGCAAAGGGGGTAAAGGAAACCTTCGTACCCAGAAGCCATTGGGTATATCCATTCCGTTCCCTCCGACGAAAAAGGGCCTCTGGGAATAGCTTCATCCATTGTCCTTTGCGACGGCCACCCCCTATATTTATAGGGGGTTGGGTCCTTAACCGCAGTCCTTACTGCACTACAGCTCAAAATCGAGCTATCTGGCAGTAAGGAATGCTGTTAAGAATTTCGAGGATTCTGGGCTTCTAATTGGTCAGATCTTGGATTTGGAGTAAGTGCATGTGGTTGCAGGTGGTTGCAGGGCGTGCATGAAAAATAACACTTTTGAGACGAACGTTATATGGGCGCAGTAAAGCAGCAACGTAGTAGAGGTCTTTCTACACCAAAAATTCTAACTTTCTAACTTTTTATAACGGAAACGAATACGCCTTAAGCGTTAAACGTAGGTTTCTTGAAGGTGAATGGCCAACCAATCCTTTCCCTATATCTTTTCGTCGATTTTAGGGAGAGGTTTTGGAACAACCCCGAAGCGATAATTTACTCTATACCTTACCTACAACTAGGACTTGAATTGTGTGGTGCCGAAACGCTTATTACCTAGCGTGTACGGTACGAATTACGACGAGTAGCCGCTGTTCGGCGCCCTCTCAACACTCTCGTATTATATCGCTCTGTAGGTACCTACTAGGTATGGAAATGTCGTTAACATGAAGCCTATAGGGCACCGGTGACCATTGTTTCAGTCTTAAAAACTGCCCGTACCATAAGGTAAGTACATATCGTCAGGAGGGATTGGCAGAGTTACAAAGTAAGGCTTTATGAGTACCTAATCGTATACCCATTGTTTACTTGTCGTACGAGTTGATAGACACTCTTAATTCTGCGAGAAGGGGCTTCGAACCTGAGGCAGAGAGTGAGTGACGCTTAAACTCCACGGCACGGAGACTGATGGTAATGGCGAGGCTCAATGGGAAGGACGGAGGATCTTGATGCGTCGGCTACGTGTTGCGATGCGCCTCCCAGAGTGTTGTTGTTGTAAGATCGATAAGATGTCGGGCCGCGGTATCCTTCAAGTTCAATGTTTGTGGTTTTTGAGGTCTTTCTCCTTTCCCTTCAATCCCCTTCCCCTGGTAATTCTCCATGTGCCATGGTGGTAATCGAGTGCGCGTCCATGGTTCGGAATGCCTTCGTTTGGGCTGGGCCTGGCGAGACACTGGCCTTTTATGTTTTTCGCCGGACGCTTCTGTGCTGTCTCGGTTCGACATGATGAGCGGTGGACAAGTGCTGAGGAGCGAGCTGCTGGAAACATACCAGGTGAAGTAGGAAGTGGAATGCCAGAGAGACATGAGGTCGGAAAACGGGCTCTCTCTCCCGTCGGTGTCCTCCTTGCTCGCCGGACTACCCCTCCATTGCCGATGGGCAATCTACCTTAGCTTCTCGTCCTCGAGAAGAAGGATGGGCGTCCAGCCGTCAGTCTGGGTGGTAACACTGGTCCTCCCCCAGGAGCTAAGGATTATCTGCCGAAACCATAGCCAGTACACGTCTCGCGACCACTGGGCCAGGTACTAAAGAACGTACCTATGTGATGCTGTACACTCCGAGCGCGGAGTCTGTCGAACCGATAGGTATTCCGGCCCATAAAGTTTGATACACCATGTCGTGTTAGTATCTCTCTATTATACAACGCTAATAGCACTAACAGAGGAGGGGGAGTAGACCAAGCAATGTCGATCGACCTACATTACGCTTACCATCGTTCGTAGTTGCTGTGAGGTACCCAGTGATGACCTATAATGACAATGCCGGGAAGAAACTCAAGACCGATATCCCGCGTTTTGTCCCGCATAGACCAGATACTCCCCTTTGTCGTGTCGGACTCTTCTTCCTCGGATGACAGCTTTGACGCGGCCGGCAATGAAAGCCCATGTCCTCCTCGTCGCAATGTTCGCAATAATAGCGCTTCGTTGTCATGTTCATGTTTTCGTTCCATCTCCTATGCTTTTCTGTTCTTTCATGTTCCGCACGCATTGCTTCTTTTCTCTCTGGTGCTTCCTCATCATTGGAATGATGTTTCCTTTTGAGCCCCATAATGCACCTATGCCAGTGTAGAGGGTTTGATCTATTGATCCCGATATGCTGGTAGTTGCCCTTGGGCCAAGGACAAAGGTCTTGGCCATTTGCGTCGTGGAAGCCCCAAACTGCGTCGGTCGTCATTGACCAGAAGATGCAATGCATTGCAGCCTCTATGGCTATAAGTAAAGCGTAGATTGCGGCGGTTCCCCTTTTGTACTGTGTCGTACTACCAGTGATGTTCAACGCGTACGAGACGATTGAAGGGGCGAGGGAGCACTGCCGGGTAATATATTTACCCTTGCACCCTGTAGACGACTTGAAAACTGGCCTTTCAGGCTTGACTTCATGGCTGTCAGACATGTTGCCAGAGCAAGAGAAGAGGGATAAGGGACACTGAGAGAGAACATACCTGAGAAGTGTAGTGATGACTGATGTCGAGTGTTCCCGACGCATGATATGTGGGAACTTTTTTTTTTCTTCCTTTTTTTTGCTTTTTTCTTTTTTTTGCCCACCCCCTACCCTTCGCTTATTATTGCACGGCGAAAAAAATCCTCTTTTCCTAAGAGATATTGAATTAGCATGACCCAAAAACTTACCCACCACTCACCAGGAGCCACCTCAAACCGCCTCTAGCGGGTCTCGCCGTCAAGAGCCCACGGCACTGGGTGTTTGTCAATGTAGCAGCATGGACGATGCCTCGGTCTTTGTAGGCATAAAGGCTGGTTGGTAGTTGCGCACGGTGACGTTGTCGAATGGGGGAAGGGGGAAGGGGGAAGTTGAAGAACTGACTTTTGCCCGCCCGAGTTGGCGAAGCCTGTGGCGTAGAGCCACTTGACTTGTAGGAGGGCAAAAAGTTCGGGCTCGATTGTAGGGAGGTGGATTTCTTCGATGGGCTCGGTCGGGCTGGGGGTTTAAAAGATGCCTGATACCCTAGGAGGACGCTGATGTAATTGCTCCTCTCGGACTGTGTCATGCTGGGTAAGAGCGGGGTGGCTTTTTATTTTCCTTCGAGACGGGAAGGAACGAGTCTGGAGGTAGGCATACCTTGTGGGTGATGCTGGTCCACGATCAAAACAGAACGGCTGGTTCGGCTTTCTATAATGCTTGATGGTCTCAGAATCTTTTTGAACAAGGAAGGTAGCGAGACACTCTGGTTGAAACAGACCAAAGAGTGAGCTGATATTCATCGGATCTTTTTTAGGACGATAAAGCCTTGAGACGAATATATCCACATCGATAACCTTTCTTCCCTACTCGTCCTTTCATCTGATGTCCTACTTCAAGCTGGGCGCAGTTAACAGCCATACAGCAACAAACCGTAAAAGATGCGGAAGAACATATCTGTAATTCCAGCAACATCCGCAGCGAGGCAGCGCGCATAGGTCATGCGTACCATAGCGGGAAAATCCAATCTGTGACATCGGAAGTCCAGGCTGTACCTCCATGACTTGGTTCCAATGTTGAAGAAACTTCCAAAGTTGAAGGCGCTATAATATAGGGCATGGTACCTAGACCTGGGTCGGGTCCGAAGCTTTCAAGTTTTCAAAGTTTCAAAGTCCCTCCTTCGGTAGGTAGCTGGGCTGTCTCCATCTCATCACAAATTGTGTCCTTCGAAAGTACCTCATGTAGGCCTCATTGCGAATTTCTTGGTTATAGGGCGTCAAACATTGGGAACGTTGGAAGTTTTAGTCTGATCCAATGTTTTGTTTACATTCAATCCTAGACCCAACATCCGATGTCTAGGGATGTAGATTCCCAGTACGGTAGGTGAGGATCCGAAGGAACGCCCGCGGCGAGGGAGCGCGTGTAGGTCATGCGCAGAGGTAGGCGAGGGGTGAGGTGGTTGATATTTGGAGCCATAGTGGATGGAAACTGATTTGTGGATGAAAAATGACGGCCCGGGGGGGGGGGCGGGCGTGATAGAAGAAGGCTTGTCGTTCCGTCCCTCCTTCTCACCCCTCAGCCCTCTCTCCACGTCCCTCTCGCCGATCGCCTGGCGCCGGCCCCGCCGAAACTCCAGGAATTTCAACACTAGCTTGCCGATGTTAACGATGAGATTGCCGCCTCCGACGATCACGGCGGCGGCGGCGGCGGTGGCGGCGAGGCTGGGAGCCATGTTGCTTGCTGCTGCTGCTGGTTTTGTTGTTGTTGTTGTTGGTGTCGTCGTCGTCCTCGTTGCTCGGGGCCCTATGAAGGAGTGTCAGTGTGTGTGCGGTGAAGAAAAAAAGACCAAGGAAGACGAGTAGGCAGCGGAGAGAGGACTTTATGTATCTTTATCTCCAACTAGCGTAGAACGAGGTCTACGTAGACCTTCCTTTTCGATTATCACTCAGGATAACTAAGAGGGCAGGAACGGTGGTCTTGACCACACCTTTGCCTGTGTGATTGCATTCGCAGCCTCTACGCAAAAGGCAAAGGCTGCCCACGCCCTGTGAACCAGACGGCAATGTAATGGCGGATGGAAACTGACGGCCCGGGGGGCGCGGGAGTAAATAAAGCTTGCGATGGCGATGAAAAAGGGAAGAGGAGGAGGAAGAGGAAGGGGGGAGGGAGGGTTCTCATGGGATCATTGAGGCCTTAGCGGAGGCATGCGAGGGCCCAAAGAGGATTATGTATGACATGGAGAACGAGGATCTCAAGCTGAATTTGGAGAAAGCCGAACGACCTCTCCTCGGCCTTTTTAGCCCTTTCCTTCCACATCTCCCTGTCCCCCTCAGCCAGCCTCATCGGTCCTCTCCTTTCCCTTCTCCTTCTCAGCCTTCTGCTTCTCCTTCTCATTCTCGGCGTTCTTCGCCTTCTCCTCAGCCTTTTGCTTCTCTTTCTCAGTCTTCTCCTTTTCCCTTTTATGTAGTTTAAAGTCCAACGCAGAAATTACATTCCCAATAGCGCTTGAAACCAGGATGAGTGCTTGGTATACTACCGTCGTTACCGCCGTCCAGGCCGGAGCCATAATTGTTGTTGTGGTTGTTGTGGTTGTTCCTATGCCTATGGTCAGTGTGTATGTGCAGTGTGGTTGGAGATCAGAAAAAAGACCAGGACAACGATTCTCCTGCGAAAGTGAGAGCTACGTTTATTGGACGAGCCGACTTTACACAAGTACAATACCTTGGTAAAGAACTGAAGAGGGAGTTCCCTGGCATCGACATCAAAAGCGAGCTAATCGCCATTGAGGAGAAACCGCCCGTACAGCGGTCCGGGTGGCGGAAGGGAGGAGAGGTGAATAGGATGAGAGCTTTATGGCAAGTTCCAGACGGCGTCGACGTGAACACGGCCCTATTCACTCCTTTTGACGGAAGGAACGCCGTGCCGTCAGCGTCGGCACCAGCTACCTCTTTTTTCTTCTCCTATCTCTCGCAAGTGAAGAACTGTCTTTCGGAATCAAGACCCATGAAGCTCTCCGTTGCACGGCAGACAGACGGAACTTTGTAAACTGAACCTCCAGCTCATCTGCCGTGATAGTAGTATCAGCCCATCTCCAGATACGCCGACTCGCCGAGTAAGCAATTTGGAATCTGCTTTGTTGTTCTTATCCGGCTGAAGTCACAGCCTTGGAGCTGCATGGCCGTGATGCTTCAGACTTTTGTTGCTGCAGCACTTGCTCGATCATGAACAATGGCCATGGAACGTGTGTGTATTTCGACCTGTTATTATATCGGGCATGTCGGCAGTTTATCCGGTCGTTGTCTCAAATAGCAGAAGGGTCCCTCGGCCAGTAACCAAAACATGGTGTTAACATTAACCGCGTATCGTAAACTCGGGTAGGTATCCAACTTTCCACACTATTTTGCACCTTCCCATCACTCATTCCTCCCACTCATACCCTCACCGTCCAAACCCCTCCACTCTCCCCCTCCCTCTGCGCCTTCCTCGCCTTCACCATCCTCGCTGCCACCAACAAGCCCATGCCGCACAACAACGTCGACCCCGCAAACGCCTGCGCGCCATAATACTTGCCATCCATACTCGTGATAATCGCTCCCGCAATCGGCGGTCCCGCCAGCGTCGCAAAGCTAGTACACGTAAACGCCATGCCCATCCTCACCCCGGCCTTTCTCACATCCGTCGTCAAACTCGTCAACCCGGCCGGAAACAAGCTCTGAATGCCACCCGCCGCCGCACCATAAAACACGGCCCACACGTACAGTCCCGCCTGCGACTCGACCGCCATCCAGCACAACATGCACATCCCCGCCGCCACCGCAAAGGGAATAAACACATTGATCGGCCCCACCCGATCCGCAAGGTAGTTCGGCACCAACCGTCCAAACACGCCCACCCCGTTCAACACCAGCAGGATATTCAGACTATCCACGTACTCCAACCCAATGATATCCCGCGAGAAACTGGCCAGGTAATAAAACGCAAAGTACAGTCCCAGGAAACACATGAAACAGCCTCCGACAAAAAACGAATACTCCCCCTCCTTGAACGCTGACCATTCCACGAGGGCCCCTCTCATCCCCCGCGGCTTGGTACGCGGTTTAATCACCCAAAACGCACCCAGCAGACATGCCACGCAAATAAACCCCATGGCCCTAACCGTCCACGCGAACCCGACGCGCGGCAGCAAGCTGCGCATCATGCTCGGGAAGACTAGTCCACCCGTCGCAGTCCCGCAAGCAGCCATGCCAATCGCCAGACTCCTCTTTTTAGAAAAGTATGTCGACAGCGTAGCCACGCACGGACAGAATAAACACCCGTTTCCCAGTCCCATGGCTATCCCCTGCGCCAGAAACAATTTCCAGACCACACCCCCCCCATCATCTCCCTTGCCTACCCCGTCCAAGGCATCAGCAGTACCAAATATCCCCAGCGCAATGAACGCTGTGCCTAGCAAGAAGACATGTCGGAAGTATCCCCCGTCTGTTAAGCGGCCAGTAAACGTGCCGATGAAAAACAGCAGGAACACCTGTAAGGAGCCGATCCAGGAGATGGTGGAGGGGGCCACGACGACGGAGGCGCCGCCGAGCGTGGAGGTGTAGTATGTTTGGAAAACGCCAAAGGAGTTGATGAAGCCCCAGGTTGTCATTACTACTAGGTGGACGGCTGCGACTGAAGCCCGGGAATTGTGTTAGCGATCGATCATCAGATCATAGTGGTACCTAGGAACGGGGGAGTCACAGTATAGTATGAGCTGGGGTGTGGAGTGGGTAAGAAGGGAGGGAGGGGGGAGGATGGATATGGGTTGTGTGAGGGTGGAAGGGGAGTGGGTTTAAGATTAGTTAAGTGGAGGATGGTAGTACATAAGATGAGATACGAGAACGGGATGGATGCATAAGGTAGGTAGGTGAGTTGGGTAAGGTAGGTATGAAATGAGCAGCATAAGGTAAGGATGTCAAGATATCATTGACGGCTAACCAAAGGGAACCAAAACCTACCAGTACACCAAGCCCTCGCCCCTCCATCCGGCGGCGGCCCCGGGTCAAAATTCGATTCTGGCCTTGACAGGACTCTGGAAAGGGTCTTGACCAGTGAGAGACCACCGCCACCGCCTCCTCCGTTGTTCGGGTTAGTGGTTTGCTTCTTCTCATCGTCATGGCTGTCATCGTCGTGGTGCTGGTCGATTCCATCGACATCGCTGTCTTCACTCTCCGATCGTCCTCCTGAACCTTGCCCGTGGTGGCCTGGTGATACTCGGATTGCTTCGATGTCTGTTGTGCTCCCGCTCCCGCTCCCGCTTCTTAGGCCGCCCGTTTCCTTCTTGTCGGAGTCGTCTTTGAAGTCTGTTGGTGCCATGATGATGATGATGTGGTGGGTGGTGGTTGATGCTTAGGTAGGTCCCCGTCTTGAGTTCCTTATTATTGAGTGGATGGATAGTTGTCACTCGTTTGTCATCGGGTTGTGTGAACTGGACTTTGTTCGACCTGTCGGACGGGTGGGTGGGAGTTTTGGATATATAAGGTAGTCGGACAGAGAGATGTGGTTTTGATCGTGTTTATAAGGAACTTTCCGAGGAAAACAAGACGAAAAAAAGGCAATGGCTGGTATTTATCACCGTGAGTCACTCACTCTCAATGATTGACTCTTTGGTCAGTCACATATGCATGGAGTCGAACACGAGTGAGTGAGTCGTCCAAGTTGCGGTGGTGCAGTGCGGTGAGTGAGCGGGACCGGCCGCGTTCTTTCGGTTCGGGTTCGGGTGGTGATAGGTAACCCGGACCGGACCGACTGAGTTTTTTCACACGTAAGGAATGAAGATCCTGAAATGGAAACTTGACTTCAAAACTGGGTGACTTTTGCTTGGGTACCTTATCATGAACATGAAAGAAGGCAGAAGCATGGGCATCAGTAAATGAGAAAGAAAACTGGAAATCTTCCTGTCCAGACCGCATCTTCTTCACACACAACTCGTCCAGAAGAATTTTCGGCATTCGATGCGTCATTCCAGAAGGGAAAAGGCGTCCGTCTGGGTCTACACTAGCCGTGAAAGGTTGCTAGCTTCGAAAAAGCGTGAAAGATGATAGGTCAATCAGAGAGGGGAATTACTTAATGGAAAGGAAGCTAAGCTATTCCATGTGCTGGGTGACCGGGAGGGCAAGGGACGGTTACTTAGGTACCCGAGCGTGGCACCCGCCGAAGTCGGTTGTTGATGATTTGAAGGTGGCCTGCTGATACACCCGAATAGGTGTCTAGATAATTTGGGTTATCCATCATGGGCAATGTCATGCTCCCAGCCGTGAATGAATTGATGTCATGATCATCTGAATCCCTTATGTCGTGAACATCGGCCAGCTACCTACCGGCCGTCCGAAGGGCGCGGGGTCCACCAGATGTTTTCCATGCGCCCTTCTTCCCTTTCCCGTCTTCCATTTCTCCGTTCTTTTTCTGGAAATATTGAAAGAAGTTTGAAAGCATGAAAGCCAAGACTTCGTTATTCCCGGTCGTGGCGTTCCACGAGGTGTGCAAAGACACGGGAGAAGTTCTCCGGATTCGGCCAAGTCTATTTCCACTCAGCTCCCCACTCCATGTCAACGGAAGGGCGCGGGTGGTCCATGCGCAAGAGGCCGATCATTAAGCCCGGAAATCCAACGCTGACGCCGGCGAGGTGGAACCGTCGAGCTCCGTGTAACCCATGTCGCAATTCAACTTTTGTGCCGATCGTGCGGATTCTGTTACGCGAAGGTTGACCGGGGATTTGTAGCGACTGCCGAGACGGAGCCGATGTTTGGATCCGAATTGGACGGCTCAGCACAGTGATCAGGAAGAGTTAGCGGGTAGTACTAACAGCACGTCGCCGAATTTGTACGAGGACAGAAAGATACCCTGTTAGTGGCAGCCGCTTAGGTCACTGGCCAGATGCACTAACACCCACTTCTTCAATCAGCAAGAGGATAGCGAGTCGTTCTGTTAGTGCTCTATCGGGCCTCCCGTCATCTCCACCAGCTTTCCGTGATCAAGCGCGGCAAGCACATCAACAATGGCACTCACAACCCCACTCACAATATCACAACCCAATTCTAGAACCACAACTTTTCTACACCATTTATATATATTTCCGACCTCAAGGCCGCTACCTATCCTACTACGAATACTACGGTAACGACAGACATTCTCTCTCTCTCTCTTCCTCCTCATTCTTGACACCCCATCCCCAACACGAACACCATCAACACCGGAACCAGAACCAAAAGATCCCTCTACTTGACCATCATCATCTGCGCAACCAAAGCAGCAGTCCGCCTGGAACCGTAGCAGCTTTTGCTTTTGTCGCGCAAAAGAAGAAGAAGAAGAAGAAGGGTAAGTAACACGAATCGAAAAGGGAAGGTTTGTCAAGGACACGATACAAACCTTGGATGCCTTCACCACCAACATCTTTACAGATGCGGCTTGGGCTTGGGCTTTGTTCTCGCCAAGCTTGATTGCACCGTCTTCACCACGGCTGCGATCAGGCGAGGCGAGAGCAAACTCACCGGCACAACCACTGCTCTCTTGACGAGGACGACAGCCACTGCCTCGACAACCACCACCGTCATGGACAGGTTCATGATCGTGATCACGAGTAATCGTAACCACGTCGTCAACCACCTCCTTCTCAGCACCCTCCTCACCAACGACTTCCGCCCGGGGCTTCCCGCCCCTTCTTAGTCAATCCCGTCCCTGCTTCTCCTGGCGCTGCTGGCCCGTGGCTCCCTCATTCTCATTCTCATTCTCATTCTCGCGAGAGGTATCCTGCTGAACCGAAACCTCATCACTAGAAGACCCACCAAAATACTCCCCAAAAATCTTTTCCTCAACATCCATATCCCTCCACAACTTCCCTCCTCTTTTATCAGCAGCCCCCCTCCTCGCCCTCCGTCTTCTCAAAAACACTCTCTTGGCCCACTTCCACCCCTCCACGCCACCGAAAAACAGTCCCGCCGCGATGAACACAATGCCCCATTCCCACGAGATACCAGTGTGTTTGAACACAGCATGGTTGATCACGGGTATGTACAAAGTAGGGAACAAGGTAACGAACCCCCCGACGATAGCCCAAAACAGGAATTTGTTGCGCCATACATCCACCATCCACTGCGTGAAATATTTCTTGGAGCCGGGTTGCATGCGGAAGAAGGAACGACGCATATCAACCAATTCCCAAGCCAAAAACAGCGCAAACCAAGTCAGACAAGCAAACGTCGTAGCGCGCGCGCGGAAGACCGTTTCGCATGCGTCCGAGTAATGCTCGTTGCAGTTCGCCCCAAGGTCGCCGTTACCCCAGGCGTAGACCCTCAACACGAAAGAGGCGAGACACAAAGCGGTGATCCACAACCCGTAAAAGATCATGTCGATTAGGAACTCTAGCGTAAAAATCCCCGTGCGGAGGGATTGCGGGGGGCGGGCCATGATGTCGGGGACGGCGCGCTCGAAACCGAGACCCATGTCGGGAAGACCCGAGGTGATCATGATGATCCAGACTATTTCCACGGGAGCCAAAGGAAACACGGACAATCCCGAAGCGTCTTTGAAGGCGAGACCGATGAGTAAAGTTCCGGCTTGAGCGATGTTCTCCGCTAGCACGTGCAGGACGAATTTCTGGATGTTGTCGAAGATTCTGCGGCCCTCTTCAATGGCAGCGACGATGGAGGCAAAGTTATCGTCTGTTAGGACAATGTCGGAGGCGTCCTTGGCCACGTCGGAACCAGAAAGGCCCATGGCGATACCAACGTCTGCTCTGCGCAAAGAAGGGGAATCGTTGACGCCGTCGCCTGTCATGGCGCAAAACCGACCGCGGCGATGGAGGGCTTCGATCATGCGTACTTTGGTAGAGGGTGCACAGCGCGCGATGACGAGTGGTAAGACAGGTAAAGCGTCAACCTCGTCATCAGACAAGGCATCAAACTGGGAGGCGGTCATGACCATTGCCTGCGCAACAGCGGCGGAGACGCGGGACATTGAGGACAAGGCGGGTAAAATGCCGACTTCGATGGCGATGGCCTTTGCGGTCTCGGGGTGGTCGCCGGTTAGCATGTGAACGGAGATGCCTGCTTCGTGGCATTGGTGCACGGCGGAGGCGGAGGAGGGGCGAGGGGGGTCGTAGAGCCCGATTAAGCCGCGGAAGGTGAGGGCGGATTCGATTTGTGCGCGGGGGGTTTCTTCGTTCCAGGTGGTGCCGCCGTCAGAGGGGAGTTTGCGGCTGGCCAAAGCGAGGACGCGCAGACCGAGAGAGGCAAAAGTTTCCATGTTGCGCAGGATTTCAGCGCGGAACTCGTCGGTTACCGGCTTGGGTTCAGCATCAGGACCGTCAGAGTCAAAATAATCGACGCAAGCACTAATAACCCTTTCCACAGCGCCCTTGGTGAACGCCCAGTGCTCGTTGGTGGCCGTGTTCTTCATGATAACCGACATGCGCTTGACGTCCGAATCAAACGGGAATTCGGCGACTTCTTGCCATTCACCGTTAGGGCTGTCGCCGGAGCCGGAGACGAGACGGAGACGGTTAAAGTCGAAGCGGGAAGCAAACACCTGGATGGCGATTTCCGTCGGGTCGCCGCGCGCGAGCCATTGTTTTGTGCCGAGAGTTTCTTGGGATTCTTTGGAGAACACGGTGGCGAGGTTGGCGAGGGAGCAGACTGACAAGAAGTCCTGGAGACGGGTGGTGCTAGTTGACAGGAGGTCGGCGGGAGGAGTGACGGCGCCGGTAGAGCTCTTCTCAGAGCTCTTCTCAGTCGACTTGAAATCAATCTCGGACGGCATCTGCGTCGCAAAGCGGATGTCGCCCTTGGTCGGGTTAACCGGTTCATCGCCCAACTCAACGGTGTAAGTACCCATGCCCGGGATCCAAGCGCCTCTGGCAACCATCTTGCCCTGGGTCAAGGTACCTGTCTTGTCGGAGCAAATATCCGTCACGGCGCCCAGGGCTTCAAGAGACTTGAGGTTGCGCACAATGACGTTCCGTTCCACCATCCTCTTGGTGCCAGCCGCCATGGTGATGGTCAACACCACCACCAGCGAAGCCGGAATCATCGACAGACCCGTGGCCACAGCGTAGATGATGACTTCCTGACGGGTGTTGAACTTGTTCGCTCCCAATACGATAATAGCACATATAACAGCGATCCCAAAAAGCAACATGGCCAGTTTCGACAGCTTTCGCTGCAACGGGGTGCCGACGTTGACGCCCAAGAACCGACCGATGGCGTCTCCGAGAGTTAAAGTGTAGGCTTCCAGATAACGATGGGGACCAGCATGACCATTAGGCTTGCGCTTAACGGGACGGACTTTGGAGTCCTTTTTGTTGAGAGCAGAAGCGATGGCGCCGATTTCGGTAAAAGTGCCTGTAGCAAAAACGATGCCCTTTGCTCTTCCCTTGGTGACGGTGGAGGAAGAGTAGGCGACGTTTAAGCGGTCGCCGGGGCCGGTGGTGTCGTCGAAGGTGGACTCAACCGTCTTACGAACGGGGAGGGATTCGCCTGTCAAAAGAGCTTCGTCGGTTTCAAAGTTTTTGGCTTCTATCAACCTGTAACACCAAAAAAAAAGTGATCAGCCATTGCCAAGGTTAGGTGGTGGAAAGAATGGTCAACAGGTTACCTAATATCTGCCGGCAAGGTGTCGCCCATTTTCACCTCGACCAAATCGCCGGGGACGATTTCACCAGAGGGAACGACCATGGCCTCGCCGCCGCGGACGACGGTGGCAGTCGGAGAGGAAAGAGAGCGGAGACTGTCCATGGTCTTTTCGGCCGAGTACTCTTGGAAAAAACCGACGATGACGTTGAGAGCGATGACGAAGGCGACGACGCCGCCTTCGATCCAGGATTTGATGCCGAAGGAGACGGCCATTGCTAGGATGAGGACCTGTTTTTGTCAGTATGGTATTCATCCCAAAAAGGGGAAGGGAAAACATACCAAAGTCATGGCATTGGCAATCTGAGCAATGATGATCTTGATGGGCTGGACACCTTCAGCCTCGCCCAATTCGTTTTCTCCATATTCCCCCAGACGACGTTTGGCTTCGTCGGGGGTGAGACCGGAGAGGGGGTCGGCTCCGATCTCCTGGGCGAGCTGTTGATGAGTTAAGGCGTGGGCAGGTCGGGAAAGGGGCTTGTTGCTTTGGCCAGAGACATGGTCGCCGCCGTTGTTACCATTGCCTGCTTTGGCGTGGGTAGCCTTGTCGGGCTCCGTCTTGGTCATTTTTCTGTCGGTCAATTGGGTTGGAAAGGGAAGTAAGTAGTCAGCCAACATCAACAACACATGTCCAGATATCAACGGTAAACAGGAGAGGTCAGGTACATATAAATCTGTCTGTATTGCTGACCGATTCTATTTTTCGCCATCTTGGTCGTTGCTCCCTCTTGGCTCCTGCAACCAAGCCTGCGCCAAGGGCGAGGCTACTGGTTTATCACGGATTCGACCTGCTCGACCTGCCATGGCGGGACAAAGAAAGGTCTTGGAACAGTCTTGGACCGTGCTTGGTATCTCTTGGCGCCATTCCCATCGTCACAACAGAGGTTATCACCGTAGAAATATATATGCAAGCTGGCAGGCTAAGCACATTGCGTCTACCTACCTTGTGTTCTGCCGCAGACTGTAGAGGTATGATCCCGAAAGCGAACTACCATGGGTGCCGTCGTACGTCTTCGCCTTTCGTCATTGTTGATGATTTTTATTGTTTCTAATTCTTGGTGTTGACTTTCCGAAAGTCGTCGATAAAAGATGTTGCGGAACGAGTTTGTTTATAACTAAGAAAGAAAAGAAGAAGAGGTTGCCTTGTATAAAATCTCCGCAGTGTCGTCATGTTTTCGCCAAAGAGGCTCGGAGGCTGACACGGAAACAGTGGAGTGCTACAGGGTCCAGGCCTGGGCACATCTGTCGTTAAACGCTTAGGTATGCCAGAGGTTAGAGTGTTCAAGCATCGAGGTTGCGGGATGCAACACCAGATGTAAAGGACAGAGACAGTGAAGGACTATCTGAAAATTGACCTTAGTACACCAGGAACATTGTCTTTCTTCACATTTACATATTTTGCTCTGCGGTTGAAAACAGCCACAGGAGGAACCCCTTCTGGCATAAGCATTTAGGAAGAGCGACCAGCCAATCACATCAACTCATCGCACCACATGGTGGGGCCACTTCTGACTTGCACTAACAATTTCCTCAGCACTCGAATTGTCAACATCACCACCTTGGCGTCACCCACGTGTGCGCTCTCGACAACAAGGTTGGCGAAGCCCTCGACACACTCGACTAATCCTTTCTCGAATGACCGTTTCTCATATCCCACCTTCGAAACCCTCTTGTCGCCTCGGCGCCTAGGCGTCATGGCCCGAACTATGGAACGGCCAACATGAGGTCGGCTTATCCAGAATGTTCCGCTGGGGATTCAACACCCGACGCCAAGCGACTGCGGAAGGAACGATGGGTTGCCAGAGTGGTCGCATGCTCGTTTTCCTTTTCTGTTCTGCTTTCTCCGTCACGGTCACCAAGGTCCCTTCCCAATCCAGGTCCTTCATTTTATTTCTTCTTGAGAGATTGCAAGCTGCAGTTCTGCTCGAGTGTGCCTTCCTTGGGTTGATGCCTGTGGTCTACTTACGTATGGAAGGTGTATTCCACCTTGAATTTCCATTTGCAAAATATTTGCTGAGCTGGGCCTGGCACGCTTTTTCTTCTTCAACGGAACAACCTAAGCCATCATGGGAATCACTTCGTCTCGGTTTTTTCTTTGTCTTCCATGGTTCAAGTTGATGGCCGGTTATAAGGCGCCTTATCGATAAGGGTCTTAGAACTAGCAGCTCTCTCACATCACGTCTCGCTCGAACCGTCACGACCACACGTACAGCCAGCAAAACTCGTCCCATGGGCTAAACTAGACGTACCTAGCTATGAGGTGCCGAGGCAATACCCGTTTCAAGCTTACTTTCATTGTTCTTTTCGTCCTTCTTTGCTGTTCTTCTTCCCCTTTGCAGAAGCTGCAGCTCTGCCGCGACCATGTCGTTTTCTTTGTTCTATGCTCACCCACAAGAGCTCCCATCTTCCCTTGGACACTCAAGGCCCGAGTCTTCAACTCATATCAAGACAGGTCATGGATGCTTCTGGGAGGAAAAGGAGAGAATGTACCATAGCCCACGGTCTATTTCTCAACACAATGTTCATCCTCGGGTTTCCCAATGGTCACGAGGCGAGATGCTTCAAGGACAACCTGTCACTGAAAGACTCACTCTCCCCGATGGTTGAAAGAAAGCTCGGCTCATTGTGCACCAACTCGAGCCTTCAAGCTACATAATTGCTATCGACGTTTGCGGCACTCCCCCTTTGTCCCCTTTGTTGACTTTGTATCCGACTTAGCAAAAGAGAAATGCCTCCAAGTGCCCATGACCTCCATATGTCTACTCGACATGTCTTGTCCATCACGCTTCCCCGAAAACACAACAACACCAACAAACACGACAACACCGCTGTCAACATCATGGGTCGCGCACAATACCGTTCCATTGGCGATATCGGGCCGGATACCGACGACTCTCTCCCAGACTATCCGCACTCTTTGGAGCTTCAGCGTTATGGCGGTTGGATGAACCCTTACTTCACAAACTTCGGTCTCTCTGCTTTCGAGACCCAATATCCGACTTTGCACGGTTTGGGCATGGACGTGAGCAATGAAGACGCCGCACGAGCAAGTCCCCTGCCCGTCCCGTCACCGGCCCAGTTTGATAGGACCTTTGTTGCCGAGCGCTACCAGCAAGAGATGAACGATGGCTTCAAGGCCTGGCAAATCCCCTCTCTTCACCATGGCCTTAGCTCCGTCGACGAGACCGACACCATTGCCATCACGGTCAATCCCCAGATGTGGCACCCGCTCTTCCAAAAGTCCCGCTGGTTTGACCTCAAGTCCCCCGTCGACATTACCAACAAGTCGCTTACCGCTCCCCATTGGTCCATCGACAACCCCGACGTCTTTGCCGAGTTGGGCATCTGCGTCGAGATGGCAAACAAAATATTCGCCGAGGCCATGTGTACAAAATGGCTACATGCCCTCTTGTTCGCCACCTGGAACAAAATCACGGGAAGGGAGTACGAGAGGGCCGGGAAACTAACCGGCGTCGGTGCCCATAGATTTAAACCTCAAGGTGACCCAGATGCTCCCTTGACCCAGGCCGAGCGGATACAGGTTTACAAAGAGTCCGTTAACCTCGCCGACCACATTATTTGGACCTTCTTTGACGGCGACGACCCTCATGCATTTAGCTTCGCGAATTCGATAGATGACAAGTTCACGTCGGCCTATACAAACTGTGTTAAGGACAAGACGACAGGAGAACAGTTTGTTGCCATTCGCATGAATGCCCGGATATTGAGGACTTTGTTGCAAGACATCGATGCTACTAGCAACCCGTCGGAATCTCTTAGGGATGCCGAAAAACACATTGCTCGTCTGCAGTTTGCCGTTACGGTATGTATCATCTGACGCTACCGACCTCTTGGAATCGTGTGCTAACTCTTGACCAGATGGTTCACGAGTTGGCGGTATGTCGGTCCTTTACCTCCCACAGAGCCTGTCTCTTACTAACCACATGCTATGAGATATAGCATGCGCTCAACTTTGCATGCTTGATAAAAGATGGCGACTCCATTGCCACGTACGAACCAGTAAGTGATGCCGACTCTCCTTCCCGCTACATTACTGACAATTGTGCGTCGCCCTAGGTCTACAACAATGAGTGGGTGGCTGAGTTGGGCTATTCCATCGAAAACAATCTCTTTGGTGGCACATTCCGCTACACCCCCGAAGGCCTAGAAAGAGAACTAATCCCGTCTTCACTGCCCGGTTTGCGGCAGTACGGCATGGCCCTATACACATTCGAGGACAGCACTTGGGTATGGAACTCAGGCAACTGTACCGTCGACAATGATATCCACTGGCCCCGAGACCAGCCCTTATCCTACGACAGGTATCCCATTCCCACCTTCTACGCAGCCTCCCTCCAAAACCAAGATTTTTGGGACGCGTTCGTAGCAGCCAAAGGCCGAGGCGCCCTACGGCCACCTCTCCCCTTCAGAGCCCCCGTACTTGACTGGAATGACATCACCCGCGTCTTCTCCGTGATCCCCAACCCTAACAACCCCCCAAACCTCGCCGCACATCCTGAACTGGCCGCCAAATACCAAGATATCGTCGACCACCTCCAACTCCGCAAGAAAGCCTGGAAAAGCTGGCGCGGCATCTCAGGACAAAATGACCATCTCGCCCAAGCTTACGCCTACTGGCAACGCACCCCTTACTCTCTCGTGGCATGCCGCAACTGCGTCGAAGTCTTCAGCGATGCCGCCGCCAAGCACGACGAGAAGACTTGCACGGCCATGATCAAGACAATTGAGCTGAAGATCGACGAATGGGAGGAATACGCCGGCCCGGCCAAATCCCTGGGCTTCGTCTACCGCATACTGCTCCACCTCATGAAAGCGGCCATTCCCTGGCGAAGAAAAGTGACCAGGGTCACCACCAAATTTGCTTCCCAGGCTTGTGACGTGCCCAACCTCTGGCAGCCGAGCATGAGCGCACTGGTCAGGGGAACAAAGTGGAGGTTTCCCGACCTCCACGAATACGGCGACCAGGAGGGCAAGGCGTGGAAAACGTTGGATCTGTACGGCCAAAAATACAAGTTTCTCACTACCTACGACGCCCGCGCCGATCTCATCTCCACAGCCCTACGCGACGGGCGCAGGTGCTGGACCATCAGCCCGACTCCCATAGGGTTGCTGGATGCCATCAGGCAGTTGGCGCATGATATGATGAACGCACTTGACCACGAGGCGGATCTGGCGGGCCCTAATGCCGATGGCTGGCTGCCCTTCAACTTTACCTTTCCGGACTGGGTCATGGGCTTCGAGAAGGGAGGCACCGATCAGGTTGGGGACGTGGTGCCCGTGTCGGAAGCTGAGGAGAAGTTGAAGAATAGGGATGCACATCGTGCGTCTCTTGGGAGCCCGCCGCCGTCGCCTGGCAGTTCGTGGGCTGATTCGAGTGATAGTGATGATGATGATGATATGAGTTATAGTAGTAGTGATGATGATAGTGATGGTGATGGTGATAGTGACATCGAGATGGGCGATCCGGGACAAAGCCAGAGCCAGGATGTTGCCAGTCGTCTGAAGATGGTTCTGGATATTGGGAAACTGAGCGGTGTCTCCAAAGCCATGAAGAGCCGGGGTCCTCCTCCTACCCGCGGTATATCCAAACCTCGTGGCCGTGGTGGTTTCCGTGGTGGTAGACGAGGCGGTGGTGGTGGACGAGGAGGCGGCACCTCCGGTGCCGGTGCCATAATCCACCGTCGTGGTCCCCTCAGCAAAGCCTGGCGATCCGTTACCAACGGTATCGATGACGACGACGACGACGACGACGACGACGACGAGGAAGAAGAAGATGATGACGGCGACCCCGATGTCATGGACATAGAACACGCAAGCCTCTCTTCACCCATCCAATCCAACAACCAAGGATCCCTCCCCGTCGACCTCTCCAACCTCCAAATCAACCGCCGCCACCTCTCCGTCCTCAACGACTTTTTTGCATCCGATTTCATCACCATCAAAGAAACGGACGACCTTAATCTGGGCCATACCAAATTCCACCACTCTGACCGAACCTGGCAGGAACTGGGACCGCCCGAACTTGAGCAAATCAACGGCGAGTGGGAATATGATGGTGACGAGGCGTTGGCAGGCGTGAAAGAGGAGTGGAGAAAGAGGAAGCATTGGAGTAGGGGCGAGGTTGCTGATCATTGGCCACCTCTATCAGAGACTACAACATATATGCCGAGGTGGGTGTTGATGATTTTTTTTTTTTTTTTTTTTTTTTTTTTTTTTTTTGTTTCTTTTAATGAGTCTTTGCTTTGTGTTGCTTTTGTGCTTATGTTGCTTATGGGAGTGACGCACTGCAAGTGGCGATGTGATAGAGAGACCTAGTGGTGCTAACGAAAACCCATGTAGGTGAACACTGGGAATTAACCGATCACGGCCTCTTCTACTACCTCGACCCCCAGCGCAGAGGGAATCTCAAAATACATGTCGCCCGACGGTTTCCCAACGGCTGGGTGGTCTACGATGGCAGTATCAAGCGCCACCTCCAGTCGAATGCCAAAACGCTGTTCCGTGGTAAGGTCCTGCAGAAGAGAACGCTGAAGGAGGTAAGAGAGTTTGATGGGCGGGATGGAAGGCCAATGTGGGCGTATGTTGGGAGGGATGTTTTTGATCTTAGTAGTAAGTTTACCGTTCACTGCCTTGGTTACTTCACCAGTCACTTCACCTACCTCCCCTTCAAGGTTGTCTTCAGGTCCAACCAAGCCAAGTTCAAGCCTATGACCTTGATCCACCACCTCAAAAGTCCACTCCTCCTCCCAGAAACCTTCGATTCCTCCATCTAACCCCTCCAGCAGAATTACTAACCTCCACTACCTTCTCTCCCCCACACCAGGTGTCGAAAACAAACCCGATGGCCGCTTAAAGACCCTCGTCCGCGATAACATCGCAACCTATCAAGACTTGACCCATTTTTGCCATGATCACAACAAGAACCCCGTTGATCTCCGGAACCTGCTGTGGCCGTGGCGTTGCGCAGTCCTCAAGGACTACATCATGAACCCCCCGCGGGGACGGACACTGGATGTGTTTACGAAGAGGGAGCTTGGACGGCAGATTTATCGGGAGGTGGGGATGTATATCCGTATTAGGCATGATGTTTATGATGTTTCTGGTTAGTATTTTCTTTTCTGTGACTGATTGTTCACCTGCGGGAAGGAATGAGAACTAACAAAGCCACAGATTACGTCGAAGACCACCCCGGCGGCACCCGCTCATTAGTCCTCACCCGGGCCGCCAATTTCAGGGCAACCGACATCTTTACTGAGCACGTCCTGGACCTGAGAACCTACTCTCGCATCATTCCCTCTTCTGCAGACGCCGAAGAAGAAACGATCGAAAACAGACTAGCCAAGGTCCTCGAAAAGTTTGACCACCTAAAAATCGGCTATGTAATCCCCGAAGTCAAACCCAACCACCGCCTCGGCCCCAACAGCCTGATCCTCAACAACTATATCTACGATATCACCTATATCGAAGAGCATAACGGCCGCTTCGTCGAATGGCTTACCGAAGAGGACCTCAATAGGCTCCGCCGATTGTACGGCCGGGATATAACGGACCGGTACAACAGCGAGACCGACCGAGGCCAACGGCTGCGTGAGATCTTCCGCCACATCTCCAAGCTCAAATCTTTTCTGATAAAAGGGAAGATCTACGGCCGTCCCACTCGGCAGATCACCGTCCGCGAGCTGAAACAACACGGCATCAAAACCCTGGCCACAAAGGCCCAGCGCAAGCGCAAAGCCCGTAAATGGCGGAGGTTGTCCTTCGCCGGCGGCCGCACGATAGCAGCATGGGCGCGCAACAGCATCGATGGCGACCCATTATGGGTCAACGTCGGCGGCATAGGCGGAATCGTGTACGATATCAGCGAGATGTCACTGTATGACATCCCCAGTCATGCGCGCAATATGAGGTTCCTCTCGGGCACGATGCTCCCTGTGTTTGCCAACGAGCAAGAAAAAAGGGAAATACCAAACGACGTGGACGCGTATAGGGAGTATCTCGCAAAGGTGAGAGCCGTGCAACTGACGGAGCGGTTTGCCGCAAGGGCGGTGGGTGTTTTGGTGGAAGATCCCCCTGGTATGAGTATGGAGGAGCAAGAGGGGGTGGAGAGCGCCGGGGAGAATGAGGACTATTTGTTTGTTGACGGAAGCGAAGCTGAAGAAGATGATGATGCCCCTGGTGAAGAAGGGGACGAAGAAGATGACGGAGAAGGGGACGGAGAAGGGGACGGAGAAGGGGACGGAGAAGGGGACGGAGGAGGCTCTATTGACTCAGACCTTCTTTCCAACCGGGATCGTGCCAACCTAGCCCGGCGAAAAAAGGTCACGCCTAGTACGCCTATTCCGCCTCGCCCTCAATCAACACCGGGTTCTCGGCCGTCTGCCCGTGTTCCCAGCCCGGGATTAGTAGTCCCTACCGCCGCAGACAGCGGCGCCGCCCTCTTCCGACCCCACCAGAACAACAAGCTCCAAAGCCGTCTTTTCGAACCGGCACCAGCCCCGAGACCGACTAACACCCCTCAATTACCTCGCAAGAGGCCGAGGGATGAGATATCTGAATCCATTGATGGCATGGAAATCAGCTTCAACTTCCAGAGCAAGTCCACGGATACTAGTAGTACCTCCTCCAATGACTCCGCACCCTCCCCCCCCTCTGCTGCAAGAGCCAGACCAAGAAGAAGAAAACAACCAACGCGGCCAGATAAATCGCCGCAGGCTAAACGGCCCCGACTGGCGGGACAGAATTTCGCAGTGAGGAAGGATCAAGTGAGAAACCTAGCCACTGGACCCAATCGGTTGGCGAATCTGAGAGCGGAGAGGAGGGAGGAGATGTCTAGAGCGGCGAGGGAGAGGAGGCACAAGACGAAAGCTGCTGCGGCGGCGGCGGATGCGCGAGAGAGGAAGGCGCGGAGGGGGGCGGTTGGTAGTAGAAGGACGCCAGCGCGGGCGCCGTTGCCGCCGCCGTTGCCGCCGCCGAGGGTTACTACGTCTGTTCGTACGGGTGCTGAGCCTCGCGCGCCTCGAGCTACAGGACTGTCGGTGCCTCCTCAGTCGGGATCATCATCTATAACTGACAATGTGGCACCGAGAAGAACAGGGGGGAGAAGGCTTCTGGCTCCAGTCCCTGAAGAGGATGAAGAGGATGACGGAGAGCCGAGAGGCCAGAAGCGAGACAGGAGCGATTCACCTGAGAATTCGCGGGAGTGGTTAGCGGAGAAGAGGAACCAAGGCAGACGTGCCAGGCAATTATCCCCTGACGAGCCGGAGCAAGAACAACGGGACCAAGATGAGGATGATGCTGAAATGGAAGATGCTGGCGACGGACAACAGAGAGATCGTCAACGCCCAGCAACTCCCAGGTCTCAAGACCGACGCGAGGCAGGAAGAGGTGGTCAACCCCAGCATCAACCGGCATCGGGACGACGAGCACAAGCTGCTGTAGCACCTGGAGGTGGTCCTCCAAGCGAACCACCCTCTTCTGAGGGCTCAGAGGGCAGAAGAAGGCCAGGTCGACGGGTGGGAAACAGCCCCAACCGACCCATTTCCATCTCCAGTCGCGAGTCGACTTCCAGTGATGAAGAAGAAGACGATGATGGCAACGGCGACGACGGGAGGAGGAGTCCTCCCCGTCAACTCATCGGCCGCAGCCCACGACGCCCTTCTGCCCCTTCTGTACCTCAACCACGTTCAGGCACGGACGTAGCAAGAAGTCCTGGCCGATCAATCGGTCGTCGGTTACCTGCTCAGCCTCAACATGCCGAGGATATAGACGAGAATGTCGTCGAAGAAGACGACGATCTTTTTCCCCATGAAGACGATCTTTTTGCCCATGGAGACGAAGACATGGACATGGACTTGGACTTGGACGCCCCCCAACCCCAAGAACCCGAAGCCGCCGCGCAAGCCGAACCAGAACCCGAACAACAACCCCAGCCAGACCATCCGGTTTATAACCGGCCCACGACAGGGGGGAAATTCGTTCCTGGCTACGGCCCTAGTCCGGGTCTGATTAGGCGGTATGAACCGGGTTCGGATGATAGGGATAGGTTTGGTGATTATAGGGAGAGGGATGAGGAGAGGTCTAGTGCTGAGGGGACTGATAGGGACGATAACAGTGATCATAATGAGGAGGAGGAAGATGATGATTACCTCTATTGGGATGGTGTTGGGCGTGGACATTCTGGTGGTTCTCGTCGTTCTCGTGGGTCTAGGGGATCTAGGGGATCTCGTGGCTCTCGTGGATCCGGTGTCAACAGATGGACAGAATACTCAGGCGACAGCATCTTCCCTACCCCTGACCGAAACAGGAATAGGGCTGCTGCTGGAAGGGATGCCGAAAGGGGTGCTGTCCCTGAACAAGAAAACGAAGACGTCGCCATGGGCGGTCTTGATGACCAAGACCTTCCCGACCAAGAACAACCGCCCCGAACTCCACCCCCGGCCGACAACCGCGACCCCCGCCACCCCGACTACGTCACCCCCCACCTCCGCCCCGAGTACACCCCCCGCCAGCGCGCCCACCTGCTCGAACTGCATAACCTCCGCAATGAATTCACTCCCACCACCGCGCGACAATTTATACAGCGAGCCAATTACGAGTATAATCTCAATCGACCAGCGCCCACACCCCCCAACAGGCGTCCCCGCGCCCCCTTCAAGACGCCCGCCAGATTTGTGGTCAAAGGGTTACCCCGTCCCATCCCCAACGACGAACAGCTAGAAGATCAGGTGCGCGAAGCAGTTGATCGCGCCGTCACGGCTTTCAGGCAACAAAGAGAATGGGCGGCAGCGAGACTGGAAGGGCGAGAACCCGTTTATGACCGTCCCCCGCCAGACCATACAGGGGGGAAATTCGTCCCTGGTCATGGTTATTATGGTCAGCCACCTCGTCCAAGGCCGAGGCCGGAAGATGACCTTCCCGACGACGAGATGGTTGAAGGAGAAGACCTGGAAGAGGATCCGGAGTCGTTTGCTGAGGGGGAGGCGAGGGTTAGAAGGGAGGCGGTGGAGTGGTTTGTTAGTAACTATAGGGAGAGATTTAGGGATACTTTGGACAGGAGGGATGTGGAGAGGAGGGTTATGATGATTAGGGCGTGGGGAGAGGGGAGGGAGTATGTTAGTGAGGAGGAGGAGCCGGAGTCGCCTAGGGATAAGAGGAAGAAGAAGGGGAGGAAGGGAGCGGCTAGAGGAGGGAGGGGTGGAAGAGGTGGTAGGGGAGGTGGTAGAGGTGGTGGTGCTGGTTCTAGTGTCGCCCCCGCCCCTGCCCCTGTTCCTGATGATCCCTTCGCTCCAGCTCCTGCTCCTGCCCCATCCCGTACTACCCGGGCCCGGGCCTCTGCTGCGCCGGCTCCTGCTGCGCCCATTACACGAAGCACTCGCAATAGGCCTGCTGCACATGACTCGGACGAAGAAGCTCGACTGGTAGCTCAACTGCGAGAGGAAGAAGATCGACGAGATGCGGAAAGACTGCAAGCTGCTGAGCAAGCCGCGGCGCGTAGGGCGACGAGGGCAGCCCGACGAGGTGCTGCAGCACAACCTCAACCAGCACCGGCACCGGTTCCGGTACCACAACCCCGAGCTCCCGCTAAACAAGCGGCTCCGGCCGCCACACAAGCAACTCCGCCACCTACACGTCCAAGCACGGAGCACGCACCTTCCTTAAGGGCCACCTTCTTGCAACGAAATCTCAATCTTGCAACTCGCTCATCCGCACCCGCTAAACAAGCAACCCGCCCTACCTCAACTCGCCCTACCTCAACTCGCCCTACCTCAACTCGCCCTACCTCAACTCGCCCAGCTGGTGGTGCCCCCAGCCAACCCCGTCCACCCCCTCCCCCTCCTGCCCCCCTCCCCCGCCAGCGCCGCCGCGGCGACCCCGAACCCGATGTCTACGTACCCCTCCCCATCCCACCCAATGAGACACCCGAACAGCGCGCCGCTCGCGAACAGTTTGACAAAGATGAAAGGAAGAGACACCGCGATCGGAAGTATCAAGCGGAGAGGAGAGCGGCGAGAGCGAGGGCGGCGGAGGCCGGGGAGGAGGATGCCGCGGAGGGCGAAGCGGAGCCACCAAAGAAGAAAAAGGCAAAAGACAAGAACAACAAAAACGGAAAGAAGAAGGACGAGTATGAAGAGGAGGAGGAAGAGGAAGATGAAGACGATGAAAATGAGGAAGAAGATGAGGAAGAAAGAAGAAGGAAGGCGAGGAGACTGAAAGATAAGCTTTATAGACGCGAGAAGAGGGCGCGGGAACGGGAGGAGGCGAGGAAGGCCGTTGACAAGGGCAAGGCCAAAGCCACGGGTAAGGGCAAGGGGAAAGCTACGGATAAGATTAGCAGCAAAGGCAAGGCCACGAAGACGGGCAAGAAGAAGAAGGATGATTCGTCCGGAGACGAGGATGACGACGACTCAGACTCGGACAAAAGCAACGAAAGCTACGGCGACGAAGACTTTAATAACCACCGCGGTCGCGCGGGGGAGAGTAGCGCGGTGGGAGGTCGGCGGGAAGCCAGGGCGACGAGGGGGGTGAGTAGAGTGGCGCAGATAGATGAAGAGGAGGAGGATAGCGATTGGTAGTCTGAGGAGAAGGATCGGTCGAGTGATGTTGAGTACACTGGTTGAGTAATTGTAGGGTGTTGAGTAGAATGTTGGATGGATGTATCACGGATGGATGATCTTGTACCGAGTTCTCTTTGTTTTTGAAGGTCAACTGTTTTTTTCTGGAGTTGGGGTGTCGGATGGCGGTTAAAGGCGTTAGGGTTGCTTATTTTTCGCTTATTTCCTTTTACTGTCGTCTCTACGAGTACTGGTGTGATGGATTTATCGTGTTCTCTGTGTTTGGATACCTTACCTAGTTTGTGAATTTGATGTTAGATTCTTGCTATTTCTACTTGCCTTGATGATGTTCCATGGTGAGAATGATGCAAATGTCCCGCTATGTTGCCGTGGGAGAACCTCTCTCGTCTTTCCCACTGTGGCTTACGGCTTACGGCTTACGGCTTCAAGGTGGCAGGAACGAACGGGTCATTTACGTTGATATCGACATCGAAGCAAGAGCAAGGGCGGTTGCGAGGCACGATCAAGCTTCGACGCTGGAAGTCATGACCTCCCCTCCCTTCCTCGGTCGCCCCACAAGATGTCACAAGATGTCCCGGTTCCGTTTGTACCGACGAACGCACAAACTCCCATTCTTGTGGGGAAAACCTGCCCGCACCCTACGCTTTCCTACACGTACCCTATTGCTTATAGTCCCCCAGGATTTTTTTACTAAATCCAAGCCACACCTTTCAAAAGAAGTATCTAGTATATAAAATTTGGACTATACTCTCCTCTCTTAGGCCTCAGTTTTCATTGAAGAGTCTTTAAATATAGTGTTTGAAAGTCAGTTACAAAAGACGGCGTTGTAAATGCAATTGGGAAGGGAACTCGCCAAGAATGGGGCGGGAATAATTATTGTCAAAAAGAAAACCTCTGTAGTATGTTGGATACGCGCTATCGACTTTGGAATACGAGGTTTTGTCCGATAATATACCTCTAGTTGCGATGGTGAAGAATTATAAAAGATTGCAGAATTTGTAACATACCTTACGTATAGGAAATCGTAGGGTGCGGGTAGGTTTTCCCTTGTTGATAGAGACTCACAACACACGGTCGCTTGTAGTACTTAGGACAGGTAAACATAAAAACGAAAGTTTCGCTACCTTATTTATTCTTTTCTCTATGGTACCTAGGTAGGTAGCTAGGTATTATAAGGCTAGCTTATAATATAATTATACTATACTAATTATATATATACTATGCCAGCGCTGGTGCTATAGCTTAGAGCCAGGCACTTACGTATTGGTAATATATTTTAATTACGTATAGTCTTACGTACGCGCGTACGGACTAGCCTACTAAATTCCTACCTATATAGCTAATCTTTTACGTACACTTCCTTTCCTTTCCTTTATATAATAACGTATATTTTACTATACCCTTAACGGTACCCTCTCGCCCTATAATAATTTATTATATTTAATTATTATACTACGCGCGCTTATCTAAAGGAAGAGCGATTATAATTAAAATTTTAATCGTTACGATATTGCTAATTTAATATTATCGATTCGAAATTAATTAAAATTTGACCCTATATAATTAAAACCCCGCATCGTAATCCTAATTTCAAATTAAGTAATTACTAAGCTAAATATTACTATTAAATAGTTCGTACTCTTTTTTTCCCTTTTATTTATTTAGTATATTAATTTAACGATTAATATCCGAAATCGTTTTATACGTCCCTTTAATAACCGATAATTTCTTTACTATTATTATAGTTAGCGCCTTCGCTATTTTAGACCTAATTAATTAAGAATACTATTTTAATATTATTTAAATATTCGCATCCTTTAGTAATTAAATGGTTTAAATTAATATTATGACCGAAAACGCTTTTATTTTAGCCCGACTCCCCGTTTTCCAACTGGTCTTCTAAGCTTTCAATCGTCTTCTCTACGATAATATTATCGCTATTCGCGTTTAAATATAAAAAATATAAGAGGAATTCGAAATTATTAAAATTTAATTCGCCGCTATTAAGGAGGATATTAAGCGCTATAATAATAATATTATTATAATATAAATTTAAATTCTTTTCTACGCGTAAAAATAATTATAATTTATAATAAAGTTATTAAAGACCTTTATAATAATTATTTTAACAAATTTAAAATTATTTATAATATTTACTCTAATATTATTAATTCTTTTAATAATGATATTATTATATTAAAATAAAAATTCGCTACCTTCTATACTAATTTTAAAGTAGTATATAAAAGGTAGTGTAATAAATATTTATTTTATATTAAAGAATTTCGTTAATATTTTATTAACGCTTCTAAAATTAAACCCGTTATTAAACCGGAAGTTACTGTCCTATTCCTAAATAAGGACTTTAATAATAACAAGGGCCCCGAAATAATAACCTCTACTGATAATAACGGCTATAAATCGGTATTATATATTATTATATCCCCCGCTTTCAATAGTAAGAGTACTTTTATCGAATATATTATTAAATACCGTATTTAGTACTTTTATATTAAATTCGTTTGAATTGATAAATTAAAAATCTTTGTTAATTGTCCGCTCTATCAAAAGCCCCTCCTTTGAAACTATTAAAATTGAATTTAATAAAATCCTTATTAGTAAATCCGCTAAATAGAATACCGCCTTCGAATTATTTGACGAATTTAATAAAAAATATAATAACGTTAACGTTATTGTCTATTTTCGCTACGAATTAAAGGAATTTAAATAATTAAAGGAATAAAATAGTAAAATTTCGAAGAAAAGTTTACCTTCCTTATTAATTGTTATAGCTTTAATAATAATATAAAAATTTATTACCTTTATTAAAAAATTAGCGAATACGTCCGTATTACTTTTATTTACTAGATCGATTTAATTATTAATAATAAATATAAAGAATAATTTATTATAATTTATAATTTAGCTAAGAATTTGGAAAATAAAGATTAGCACGAGAAAAACGCTAACTCCTTTTATAAAATTAGTACTACTATTAGCGGTATTATTAGTACTTCCGTCCCTAAATTCAATATTAATTAGGGCAGCGACGCTATAGACTTATTTGCAATATCCGCTTTCGACGTTTAATTCTCCCGTATAATTAATAATAATATTTTCGAATTCTAAATAAAAAATAGAATATATATTCGCTATAATAAGAAGAAGTATTTTTTTAATTGAGTGCCGCGCTCGTATTAATTTTAAAAAAGAGGTTAAACCCTATAATAAGAATAAAATTAAAAATAAAAATAGCGGTAATAATAACGGTAATAGTAGTAACCAATAACCCGTTTAGGGCTAATATAATTATAGTTAGTAGCGCCCTTACAATAGTAATAATTATTAAATTAATATTATAAATATTATTCCCGTTATTGGCGTTCTAATTCCTAGTACCTCTAATCCCGGCGGTTATTATTACTTAATCCCTATCTATTAACCTGGTTTTATTAGCTTATTAATAAGCGACGAGAATAATTCTATTTATAATTAGGGAAATATATAATATCTTAATTAAATTACGTTTAGAAGTATTAATTTATAAAATAAAAAAAATAGAAAATAGAAGCCTATTCCTATGTAATTAAATATTATCGAAATAAATAAATCTTTAATAAATAGCTGTTATAAATATTTTAATTTATTAAGTCTCTCTATTTACCTATTTTACGGATTATATAAATTATATTATTCTACCTTCGTTAATAGCGGTTATACTATTTTTAATTTTATCGACCGATATTTTGTTTATCGTTATTAATTTCTATATTTTAAATTAGTAACTTCTAAATTCCTTTATTTAATTAATAACTATATTAAGGATAATATTACTTACTTTTTTAAATTAACGATATAAGTAGGCGTTTATTATAAAATTATTGACTTATTTATTTATAATTTAATAAAAAATAATTTTATTATTTTAAACTATCCCTAATTAATTTATTACGCCCCCTAGTATTAATTAACCTAATAATCCCCTTTATTTTAGGTCCGCTTATAAATAGCGCGGCTATTTCCTTTATAAACCCCTGATTTATTTTCGCTATACCCTATTCGTTAAGAAATATATACCCTCTATTAAAATAATTAGTACGCGCCCCGTATATAGGAATTTATTTTATAAAGAAATCCCTGACGAAGGGGAATTAAAATTATTATAAACGGAATTTAATTTATAAATAGAATCCGCCTATTACTTTTCTATTTCTATAATTATAAAGAAGGCCGCCTGCTAAAAGTTTAATTACTTTAAAAACTATATAATTAATTATCTAAGTATTACCCCGCTCAATAAAATTCCCGCCGGCCCTAATTAAATATTTATATTATTAATTTTCCTAGACGGAATTTCGAATTCCCCGCCTAGCTCCCTACTATATTATTAAAAGAATCTGTACTAAATTTATAAATTACCGAACCCCCGTCCGTTTTTATAATATCCCTAATAGCTTTACCAATCCTAACGATATTAAAGAATTCTCCGTAGCAAATTTTAATTAATTAACCGAAATGTATAAATTCCGTATTATCCGTACAACTAAAACTAATATAAAAAAAGATATTAAAAAAATAATAAAGGAAGATAAAATAAAAAAAGAAAGAAGTGTCCTAAATTTTAGGAATATAAACAATAATTTAATAGAAGGTATAATTAAAGAGGTTTTATTAAATCGTAGCTAAAAATATAAATGTTTCTTTAATAATAATTTTTATTAATAATTTAATAATTTAATTAGTAAAAGAGACGTAAAGACCCTACATATACTAAAGGTAATTAATTTTATACAATTAACTAGTAAAGAAGAAGATTTCTCGATTTATAAAGTAATTATTAATGAATATTTTACTATTAATGGTATTTTTATTAATAAAATTACTTCTAAAAATATTATTAAATTTTACGAAAAAATAAATAAATTACCTAAAATAAATACCTAAATCCAAGTAAAACTCTTTAAATAATATTAATACTATATTAATACTTTCAAATAAAAGGGTATTAAAATTCTTCCTCCTAACCGTTTTTACAATTTTAAATTCAAATTCCGTTTAGGAATTATATTGCCCGCTTTCTACGGCTGTACTTTTAACCCCGACGAATTCAACGTTATTAAAAAATAAATCGATAATAACTTTAAAAAGACATTTATTAGGCCCTCCCAATCCGAAGTATTAATATTAATTTTATTCGTTAAGAAGCCCGGTAGCGGAATCCGTATTTATATTAATTATAAAAGTATTAATAATGTAACTTTTAAATTGTATTATTTATTATTACTAACTAAGAAAACCCTTAACGTAATCTACTATACTACAATTTTTATTAAATTCGATATTATCGTTACTTTTAATCGTATTAAAATTAAATAAGGCTACGAATAATTAACCGCTTTTATAATACGGTTTAATCTATTCAAATCCTTAATCGTTCTATTTAATTTATAAAGCGCCCCTAAGGCTTTCTAGAATTATATTAATAATATTCTTTATAATATTTTTAACGTCTATACGACTACTTACTTCGATAACGTCTTTATTTATTCGGATAACGTTCGAAACTACGAATAGTATATTAATAATATTCTTAATAAATTCGTTAAAATAGGCTTTAAGGTTAATATCAACAAATATAAATACTATATAATATATATAAAATACTTAGATCTAATTATTACCTTAGGTAGTATTAAAATAGATTTAGAAAAAATTAAAGTAATTATAGATTAATAAGCTCTAAAATTAAAAAAAATCTCTATAATTTTTTTTAAATTTTACGAATTTCTACCGTTGGTTTATTAAGGATTTCTTAATAATAAAGACCCTACTATATAAAATTATAAAGAAAAATACTATTTAAATTTAGAATAATAATTATCAAAGGGCTTTCGAATCTTTTAAGAAAGTTTTTATAGAGGGCCCCGTATTAAAAATCTATCATTAGACTAAAAAAATTATCGTCGAAACAAATACTTCCAATTAGGCCGCCAGCGGCACCCTCTTATAATATAGTAATAACGGTATTCTTTACCTTATTACCTATTTCTCTACTAAATATACTTTATAAAATATAATTACAATGTTTATAATAAAGAATTACTAACTATTATTAAAGTGTTAAAGGAATAATATTACGAATTTAAGCGATACAAGGGTCGTCCAAGCTATCGGGACCCGACAGCCCCGCTTATAATAAGTAGAATACTATCGTAAGTAAATACTAATTAAGTAAATAGGAGATAGGGTATTAGAAATATAAAAGGACGATTAGAGAATTTAAATTATTAAATAATTCGATAATAATTAATTAATTATTATTATCGAAATTAATATAATATAAATATATTTATTATAAACTTTTTAACTTTATTAAACAATTCTAATAATTTATTACTTTTACCTATCTTATTTAAATAAATTAGATTACCGTTCGTTATACGTTAATTACTCCCTTAACTTATTTCGAATAGTATTAAAAATCCCTTCGCTTTATTATATTATCTTTTCCCGGATACGTTAATACTAACCTTTAAGGCGAGCCTTTAAACGTTATTACTATATAATAGTAGTTTAAGGTTCTCTAAGACCGTATCCTCTAATTAAAAACTCAATTTAAAACTAAATCCGGATACCCTAAAGCGAAGGAGGAAGAAGAAACTCCCTTTAAGGAATGTAAAAGAATTAAATTATCCGTATTTAAAGAATTTAATAATTAATAGACTATTTTTATAAAATTCTTAATTTAAATATAAATCTACTTTTACTTTTATACGGATTAATTTGCCTCCGAATTCGAAACGGTAGCCTATGTAGGTATTCGATTCGTAAATAAAGCTCTTACCTAATACGAGCCTATTTTTAAAAACTATTACGAAAATGGAAATTAGGCTTTAGACTTTATTAAGAAAATCTTAAATTCTTATACCGCTTTTACCGAAGCCCTCTCTAAAATTTTTAAAAAAAAGGATAAAATTCGATAGACTTAGGAACGTTTAACCTATTTTCAATAAATTAAATCTACTTTAGCCTATACTATACTCTTTAAATAGAATATTCTCCACAATAATATTAATAATAATAAATTAATATAATTATTCTATAACGGCTTTAAGGATAAAATTAAAAATAAATTCTATAAAAAGGATAAATTTGAATTTATTTACAACTATATAAATAAAGCTATCTATATTAATAATCGATAATTTTAATAGAAATAGGAAAAGAAAAGAAGAATGATTACCTTCGTTTTTTTTAAATCTAATAATACTAATATTAAAAAGAAAAGGATTTAGGGAATTTATATTTCAAAAACTACTTACTTTAGGCCTATAGAAATCAACGCCGCTTAAATTAATTAAAATAAGCGTAACCTTTTATAGGTTAAATACTTTAATTATAGGAAGAAGGGGTATATAAAGAAAAATTACCGTACTTCTAAATAATTAAAATAAAAAAAGGTAGAAACTGCTATAATAGAAGGAATTAAAGTAGTCGAAATTATTAACGCCGAATATAATTAGGACAATTTAAATAATACTATAAATAAAGTTAAGGATTACGATTTTAAAGACTAATAGGATGTAAATAACAGATTAAATTAAGAAGACTCCCGAATTACTATTATAGACTAACCGGAATCTCTTTAAAAATAAATATATTAAGCGTTAATTTAAGAAAACATTAATCATATCGCTACTATAGACCGGGGATTCCTTATAATTATATATATTATAAATATTTCCCCGCTATCGGTACCCCCTTTAATGCCCGAAACCGAAAAAAGTAATATTTAGAACTTTATTAATCTATATTAATATAAACCCCTTAATAACTCCGTTACTAAATACTAAATAGACCCCCTAGAATATTATCGTTAAAAAAAATTAGAACGACGAACAGTAGGACGATTTCTAAAGGAAACGAACAATTATTATTAAAAAGAAACCTATAACCTCCTAAAGCGATATTCTAGAATTAATAAGAGCCTACCGACTAATCGAAGGAAATACTATTTAAATATACCCTCTTTACTATTTATATTATTGGATATTATAATTCTAATATATTATAGAAAACTATTATAAATATTATGGAAAGAAGCGAGATAATTATTTCTAACCTATTAGAAGATTAAACGTATAAAAACGGTTTAGACTAATTATTCGCACCTTTAACCGAAATAATCCCTAAGCTACTCTCCTTTTTAATAAATAATTCGTATTTAATTTATACCCCTTTAAAAAATAAAATAAATAACTATCGCCTAAGAGATTTATAATCTAACTACTTAATATATATATTTATATAAAATAGGGAAATGCTAATTCTTATTAAAGATAATATTTAACAGTTAATTACCTTATTTATATAAAGTAGAAAGTTAAAGTTTATAAAGCGGAAATTGCCTATTATCTCCAATAGGTTAACGCAACTAATAGTATAGAGGATGAAAAAGCTGCCTATTTAATATAATTATAAGAATATAATTTACCGGACGATTACAAACCTATAGAACACGACGCTCTTAATAATTACTATTAAGAATTAGAAAACGGTTTAGGGCCTTTAAGAAAGCCCGTCAAAAATTAAATCTTTAAATAAAGAGGATTATCCAACGATATAACCGCTAGAAATATAAACTTTAAAACCCTATAATATATATAGAAATTGTAATTATAAAAAAAAGGAAGGAGGATTAACGATTTAAAATTATAATTTATTAAAAAGACCACTAAACCTTTGTACTAATAAATTCCGGAGTTCAATTAAACTTCATTTTACTTAAATTCGTTAACTAATTAAAAATTCTTTAAAAAAGGAAGAAAGTTCCTTTTATAATAAAAGGACCCTTCGAAACCCAGATTGTAAAGAGGGAAATATTACCGCTCCCTATTACAATAGAAAGAAAAATAATCGAAATTAACTTCGATATCGTTAATATAAGGCCATTTAAAGACATAATCTTAGAGTACCTATAATATATTATATATAACCCCGACATTAATTAGAAGGAAGGTGGCCGCTTATATCCTAAAATATACCTAATTACTAATAAAAAACCCGGAATATAAAAGGAAGCGAGCTATAACAGTATTATTTTTATAGCCCTACTAGAAATAATATAGGAAATAATAATCTATATTATTAATAAAAGTAGTAAAATTATAGAAGAAGGGTTAATAACGTTAATAAAAATATCGGCAATTAACGCTCAATATAAATTTAATTATTATTATAATTAATAAATAAAGAAACCGAAGATAATAATCCTAGTAAAATACTAAGAATACCCGGCTTTTATTAATAAACATTTTAAAGGATTGCTACTATAGAATTATAAAATTAAATTTAAAGAAGGAGTTAAATTCAAAGTCTTTAAAATATATTATACTAATAAAAAGTAGAACGTAAAATTAAAGGAATACTTAGACGAAAACTTAAAATGAAAATACATTCGGGAATCCACATCGCTAATAGGGTACCCTATCCTCTTTGTACTGAAAAAGAATAGAAGATTATACCTTTATATTAATTATAAGCAATTAAACTAAAAGATTATAAAAACTAATTATCCCCTACTACTAATTTTATATATTCGAAGTTAATTAGAAGGAATATAATACTTTACGCTTTTTAATTTACCTGTTACCTACGCTTGTATTTAAATTAAGGAAGAAATAAATAGAAGATAGTATTTTATATACCCTACGGATACTACGAATACTTCGTTATACTCTTGGGACTAACTAATATATTTATAATATTCTAATCCGTTATTGATTACACAATTCGACCCTATTTTAATAAATTCGCTATTTACTATTTAAATAATATCATTATCTATTTTAAAATTCTTACGGAATATAAAGAATACGTAAAAAGGGTATTAAATATATTATATAAGTACAAGTTTTCAGTTAATATAAAGAAAAGCGAATTCTATATAAAAAAAACCGTATTTCTTAAGTATCTAATTTTAGAAAACAAAATTAGAATAGAATTAAGCAAAGTAGAAGCTGTACGAAACTAGCCTATACTTAGGAATATAACTAAAGTCCGCAAACTCCTAGGGTTTACTAACTTCTACTATATATTTATATATAATTATAGGAAAATTACTAAACTATTATACGAATTTACTAAGAAGAAAGCCGCTTTTATATAAGGAAAAGAGGAAGAAGAAGCTTTTAAGGGTATTTATAATATAATTACTATAAACCCCGTACTAAAATTTCCTAACCCGAATAAACCCTTTGAAATTGAAACTAATACGTTAGATTATACTATTAAAAAATAATTAAAATAATGTAATGACTAAAGGAAATTACATCCTATAACTTTCTTTTGCAAAAGATTAGAAGGACCTTATTATAATTACTCTATTTATAATAAAGAACTTCTAACTATTATCCAAATATTCTAAGAATAGAAGCCATATTTTAATAGAATTATATATAAAGTTTAAATTTATACCGACTATAATGATCTCTAATATTTTACGATTATAAAAGTGCTTAACGGTTGTTAAATATAATAAGCCGAATTCTTATTAGAATTCAACTTTAAAATCAATTATAAGAAGGGATTAGAAAACGCCCGAACTAATATATTAAATCGGAGGGTAAATTATATAAAAAATATAATAAAAGCTTTTATACCTTTATTTTAGGAATAATTAAATAGAATATTTATATACCCCTTATAAAATAAATAGAATATTACGCTATCTATAAGGCTAAAGACCAAGCCCCGAAATATTAGGCTACTATCGCTACCCCCGAGAATAAATAATAATAGGAAAATAATTAGGAAGAGGGAATTATATTTTAAAAAATAATAAATTATAATATTATAATTGTCATGGCCTGGCCAGACTGCCTTGTGGCCAGTGCACGCACTAAGGTCTTAGCATTGTCTTCTGGTTAGATGCATGCTTATCGCATCCACTTTCCTTATCTGGACCCACTTTATTTCTGTATTTAGTTGTGCAGCCAGAGTCGCACTTCCTCCTCTTCCCTTTTACTCCCCATAGTTAATTATTTATTACATTCGTCAGGTTATTCGTGTGCACTGCACTCGAGATCTACGTGCCGTGACAATAATAAAGCCTACATTTAACTGGAGTAGCGCAAAATTCTTATTATAGAAATCTATACGTCTAAAATAGGAGGATATATAAGTATTATAAAAACTATAATACGGATACGGTAATACTATAATTTTCTAAAAATAAAAACCGAACTAATTCGAATATTATAGGCTTATAAATAATATAGTAGGATTAAAGTTATAAAATATACATTATACAAATGCTTCGAACCTTTAAAAGTTGTAAAAAGGCTATAGAACTCAGTAACGATAAACTTTATTACTAAATTACAACTATCTATAAATATTACTATAGAAATTATATATAATAATATCCTAATAATAGTAAATAAATTAATTAAATAGAATTACTTCCTACCCTATAAAGAAACGTAATTAATAGAGTAATTTATAAATATAATCTATTAGAACGTTATTTTAATATATAATTAACCGAAGGAATAAATTACGAATAAAAATACTAAATTCGTATCCAAATTCTAGTAAGTATTAATAATTAAATTCGGTACTAAAAATAAAATATTAATAATATAATACCCGCAAATAGATAAATAAACGGAAAGGATTAACCAAATTGTAAAATAATATTTAAAGAACTATATTCATTTTAAATAAAGTAATTAAATAGAATTACTACTTATAGTACAATTAATATATAATGTTTCTCTTATAAAAATTATAAAGGTCTTACTTTTCTTCGCAAATTATAAGTATAAATTAGAATTTTTAGAAGGATTAAATTCGAATGTTCCTAAAATTATAATTAAAACCTAAAAGCTACATATATTATACGAAAAATTCAAAATAAAACTAGAATTTATATAATAAAAAATAAGTTAATACTATAATTAGAAAAGGTTCGAAGGACCTCGCTTTAAAGAGGGGGATAAAATCCTTTTATTTATTAGAAATTTAAGAATAAAGCGACCTAATAAGAAATTCGATAACCGACGGGTAGGATCTTTCAAAATTAAAAAAAAGATTTTAAATATAATATATTAATTAAATATCCCTAATATTATAAAATTAAGATTATACTCATTTTATATTTTACTACTAGAGCTAATGTTTAAAAATGTACGAATTAATATACGAATTAGTATTAAAAATAAGGAAAAAGAATAGGATATAGAATAAATCTTAAATTCGAAAATAAAGGAAGGAGAATTAGAATACTTTATTAAATAGAAAGGATTTAATTTCGAAAATAATATATAAAAACCTATTAAGAATTTAAATTACCCTAAGAAATTAGAGTAATTCTATTTGAAGAACCTAAACTAGCCAAAAACGAAGGATTACCCAATTAGGAAATAAAAGAAGTGACCACGTCTAAAAATAATTAATTTACGGGCGTAAAGATAAAAGAAGTAAATGCTTCCGCCGGCTACTCTTTAAATAATAGTTTAAACTCCTTCTTAATAACTTTCTCCTCCTCTTCCTAAATTTCCAATTTAATTAAGGCTACTAAAAACATTTCCTAACCTTATACTATTAAATATTCTTTTTCTTACTTCAATTAAATAAACCGTAAAAACTATTTATTAATTGTAGGCGCAAACGTTTCAATATCCTTACCTACGTACTAATACTATACTATAATATTTATAATTAATTACTTAATAAAATAAATTACTAACGTATTAAAAGAGAATTTATATTTTATATTATAATTTATATCTTTACAAAGATGAATATAACGAATATATTCACTATATTTAACCTCCTCGGAAAGTTTCTTATAAATAAATTTGTAATCAGTATAATATTTATAAAGTATAACTATAGTACTAAAGAATTTAATAGAAATTAGTAAAGCCTACCGATAGAAAGAAAAGTTCAACGAAGTCGACGGACGTTTAAAAATACGGTTAAATATAATAATAAAAAATAGGGAAGGAAGAATTTACTATGTTTAAAAAATAATAAAAATAATAATAGAGAATAAGAGGAAATAAATATTTTAAGAAACCTAATAAGTCGTTGAAGACGTTAATTAAGGAAGGGGAGTATTATATTACGAATTTAAACGATATAAGGGTCGCCCAAACTATTGGGACTTAATAGCCCCGCTTATAATTAGATAGTATAACCTAAAATAAGGGTTAGACTAAGGGAATACCCGAAGAGCGCTTACTAGAAAGGGCTACTTACAGTAAATAAACGCTTATAATAAGTAGGCGCTTATAGTAATTAAACGCTTATAATAAGTAAATGTTTATAATAAATAGAATACTATTGTAAGTAAATATTAACTAAATAAATGGGAGATAGGGTATTAAAAGTATAAAGGGACGATTAGAGAATTCAAATTATTAGATAATTTGATAGTAATTAATTAATTATTATTATCGAAATTAATATCTGCGGATCGGGGAGACCGTCCTAGAACCGGCAGAATCCGCAAGGTTCCTAGGCGTTTGGTTAGACAGGAAACTCAACTTTAAGGCCCATGCTCAGGCCATAAAGAAGAAGATGGCGACGCAGACCTTCGCGTTAACACGGTTAGCGG
>RAOC01000117.1:0-85502 GCA_009804845.1 Neurospora sp. FGSC 26637 | reverse complement strand
AAAAAAAAAAAAAAAAAAAAAAAAAAAAAAAAAAAAAAAAAAAAAAACCCAAAAGAAAGAAGAAAGAAAAAAGAGAAATAAAAAGGAAACAAATGAATGAGGGCTACCTATGAATTACATACATGAGTTGTGGGGGAGACAAGAAGAGTCAAATAGATAGATAGATGGATATATCTTCTATCTTCGTGTGAACAGAATACAATAGAAAAGAACACAAAACAGCCACGTTTAGATCGGACTCGGGCTCGGGCTTTTACAAAGTTGAAAGGTACAAGAAGAAGAAGAAGAAGAAGAAGAAGAAGAAGAAGAAGAAGAAGAAGAAGAAGAAGAAGGGTGAATGACAAATGAGCATGCCGGATGACGGAGTTGGTTACCTTTAGCTAGGTTACCTACCTACCTTCATCTTTCGTGGCTATAACAACAGTAAGGTAATCTTTCCATGTCATTCATTCCCACATAGTGACAGTGTTCTTCACATCGTTCAATGTTCGTTGCTCACGGACGGTTTCAATATCCTAAAAGGTTCAAGCTATGCAGCAGTTGCTATATGATATGTTGAAGGAGTGACTGAGTGTTGCTTGCTTGCTTGTGGGCAGGCAGTCCGTTCGTTCGTTGTTCTCTACCTGGGAAGGACTTGATGAGGACGTGGTGTAAGTGATGTGATAGTTGTGAGCTTTCAAAGGTGATATAATCAAAACAAGGGGGAATAAGAGTAATCGGGCAGCATCTGGGGGGCAATCATAATTAGGATATATGTAACACCATATCAAGAACCTTCTTCTTTAGAATCACGATACATAGTTGGCAGGAAGGAAGGAAGGAATCTAAGTGAATTGTCAGTATTCTGCGGGCCAGAATGAACTGTTGACGTAGATGTTAGATGGATGGAAGAAACGGAAGCACCACCCAGCAACATGAACACATGACAACGCAATATGATGCTCAAGTCTCTCATAACTACCAAAAGTTTTGATACAAAATCCCTCCCCGAATCCCTCTCTCTATCCAACTCCTTGCCCTCTTATCCTTCAGTTCTTTTGTGTTTTCTTTCCTTTCAGTTATATCCGTTCCTCTTCTCCATCTCGTTCAACGGAAGCCACGCGCGCAACACAGTAGAGGTAAGTATCAGAAGAATCGATCCGAGAAAGTATGTGGTAATAAGCTATGTTTTGCGTCTGTCGCCTCTCTTTCAGAACACCATTTTTGCAATGTCTTTCCTTCCCAACAGTCGGCGGCTCTCGTAAGACTCCAAATCATTAACATTAAACAGAAAACGACGACGACCATAAACCAGAAGATCCGGAGCGGGAGCGGGAGCAGGGGGCCAATCACAGGGGCAAGATAGGGCCAAGTCAACCTGGCTGACACCAGAGACTGATCCCATACCTCAGACTTATGAATGTCATCCCCAAGCTCGTGAGATAAACGAGGAATGACCCGACCACTCACTCCTCCCCTACTCGCGTGTCGTTTTCTTTCTTTTCCCTTAGTCCCCTTTGCCTAAACCAAAAATAACAGAGAGACTCTCTTTCCTGCACTATATATCAAGCCGGCAAAAGGGAAACGGAAAAACAGTAGTAGTAGGAATGCGCTGGTTTCTCAAACTTTGGAACCAAAGACCAAATAAAGAGGAAAAATGGAAACGCGATGTACAAAAAAAGCACGCCTTCCTTCCTTCGCCTTGCAGAACGCCTACCAGAACGCGTCAAAAACGCCTGCCTCGAGTGCAATATTATCATGAACTCGAGCCAAGTAAATTCCGGCACCCGCTTCAGCTGACCCCTCCCTCAAATCGATCCTATCCGCTCTGCTCCTCCGTTCCATCCATCTTATTTCCCATATCTTGCCGCCTCTTCCTGATCGATTCTTCTTCCCACCTCTTAGTGTCTCTGTTATCCTAACCTCCTCTTCCTCCGTCAACGGCTCCGCTCCCTCTTTTGATAGCCTTATCTGGCTCCCCCGCCGTCTTCTCCCATATGCGCTTTGAACTATCGTCTTCCCATGTGAACCAGAAAATGGGGTATATGCAAATGGTCCGATTCCAGAATGAATGCTTTCCCCGGCCCAAATACAGAGTTTAGCCGGATGCAGTCATGTAAAATCCCATGCGTGTGTGAACAGAAAGAAAAAGAAGGAAAAATCGAGCCCAAGACTTCCCAGCTGTGGATGTCTAAGAAGTCGAGAGGTCTGAACGAGCTCATATCAAAAAGACTAAGCATGACGCCAAGACACCAACCGTAAAGAGTTTCTGTTATTTGTTTATGAAAGGCGATTAAGACGGCGTCCAAAGCTCGAGAAACGAACGCCTCGGCTTCTATCCTTGGTTGTTCTTCATGCGTTTTTGCATCCTCGGCGTTGGAGGGTGCTTAGCCTTCACTTGGACGCCGTTCATCTGCGGCATCTGGGGTGTGCCGATAGTCGCCGGTGTCGGGGCCGAGGTGGGACCATCATCTTCAAGCTTCGCCTGGGAGGCCCTCCTCTTCTTGTTATTCTGCTGAGGCGAAGTATTTGCGCTTGGCCCACTAGAGTTGGTGCCTTGCTGGCTGACTTGAAGCTGCATGGCAGGCGCTTGCATTTGGCCGGGAGCCGGGCTGCCCATATGAGGAGACCCAGGAAGCATCTGGTTTGCCATCGCTGGACTGGCACCCATAGGGAATTGGTTATACCCAGGCGTCCTAGGTACTCCTTGCGGCATCGCCTGACCGTTGATATTTGGACCTTGACCCGTGATCTGGGTCATATACTGCTCAAGAGCAGCATACGGAGAAATGCCGGGATGGCTGTGGGAGAATGTGAATAGGGGGTTCATTTGGCCTATGATATCGGCCATCTGCACAAAACATCGAGTTAGCGTTACATTGTACCTGCAGAACAGTGCGTATTGCGACCACGTACCTCCAGGAACTGAAACACGCCTTCTGGAATCCCCATGCCGATTTTCACGCAAGAGTCCGGGAGCTCAATATCCGGCGGCGGAGTGGCTGGGCTCTTGTATGGCCTTTGCTTGCCCTTTTTGCTCATCTCTGGGGACTGCTTGCTGTCAGGCGGGTTCAGGGATCTCCACTCCTTGATCCAGGTATGCGAAGGCCGAGCAGCCTCGATGATTGCGCGCCGCGAATGGTACTCCTCGTGGTTCTCAACGACAAAGTCGAAAAGCTCGATATTTTGGTCGCTATCGAATTGGATCCGGAGAGTTCCATTGTGTACGACCTATTTCAGACTGGTAAGCGTGCTGCTACTACATAGGCTTGGGTTTAGGGCTCTCCAACTTACATGCGATCCATTGTCGTACCAGTAGAAGACACTCGCCTTGGCGATTTCAATGAAATGGCCGTCATGGGGCAACGATCTGTCTGTCGTCCCCTGCGTGACCAGCTGCATTTTTGATACGCCACTCTCGAAATGCACGTTGAAGAATCGCGGCAAAGCTGCGTAGTCGATCTCGTACGGCTTGGGATCGGCAGCTTCATCCTCACGTTTCTTGAAAGTTTGGCGGAAGACGCCTTTTTGGGAGAAGAACCGCTGGACAAAGTGGTGCCAGTACTTTAAGCCGTCTGCACCCTGGGAGCCCTTCAAAAAAAAAAGCAAAGTCAGCAAGAATAGAGGTAAAGTTGGATTGGGGGATGTTCAACGCGTAAGCTTACCGTGAACCCATTCAAGTGCTCATTGAACAAATTAAGCTTGAGCAAGCACTGGCCCTTCAAGTTTGCGCTATCTACACGTTTTTGTTGCAACAGGCTGGCAACATTGGCAGCTGCTTGGACTTGGGCATGGGCAAGCTGGGCTTGCTGGGCTTGTGTGGTCTGCGGCGTTTGAGGAGAAACCTGCTGTTGGGCGTTCGGCTGCTGTGTAGGGCCCTGAGCAGGCCCCTGATTCTGTGCTGGCCCATTAACTCCCGGACCTGGCTGAACCTGTGGTTGCTGTTGGTTAGGCTGCTGAGGCTGACCCGGCTGCTGTTGGGGCGGTTGTTGAGGCGGCTGGGCCTGTGATTGTTGCTGCTGCTGCTGCTGCTGTGGTTGCCCCGGCCCTCCTTGCTGTGCCTGGGCCTGGGCCTGGGCAGCCTGAACTGCCGCCGACTGTTGGGCATGAGCCTGTTGCGTATGAAGAGCGGCCAGTTGAGCTTGCATGTTGAGGCCTGGGCCTTGGGGATTGATGGGGTGCTGGCCGGGGTTGTTACCCTGCTGGGCCATTTGCTGTTGCTGCTGCTGTTGTAGTTGTTGCTGCTGCTGTTGCTGTTGCTGCATCGCCAACTGTTGGGCTATGAGATTCGGCTTTGTATAGCGTTAGCATCCTTGCAGTAGATCACCTTTCGCAATGGGACTCTCGATTTCTTACATTCATCCCCTGCCCCGGGTGCTGTTGCGCTAGATGCTGTTGCATGTGGTGGGCCATTGGCATGGGGCCTCCCATTGCGCGCCTCTGCATTAACTGAGCCATTTGCTGAGGATTCATCTGGCCCATACCGGGGACACCTATTGGCATGCCTCCCAAGTTGTTGTACTGAGCCTGCTGGGCCTGCATCATTCTTTGGTGTTGCGCTTGCTGCAACTGCTGGAGCCTAACTTGCTGCAACTGCTGTTGCATGGCTTGGTTGTTGGGGACTGGAGATACGTTTGGGTTAGTTCAAAGCAAGCGAGGGGAGCATGATGGAAAAGGGAAGGCAGAACGTACAGCCCATTCCGTTCATCTGTTGCTGATATGCCGCCATCTGCTGAGGGTTCAAATGCTGCATGGCAACATGGGCGTTGGGGGTGCCAGGCGGCATTCCTCCCATGAGAGCGCCGGCGCTAATCTGGGGGCCGGGGCCGGAGACACCTAGGTGTGCCACCATCTGATGAGCCATGGCGGGGGTTGCGCCGGGCTGGCTGGGGTTGTGGGCCATGCCCGGAGCCATGTGGTGACCGGGAGGAGCTCCCGGATGTTGTTGCATTCCGCCGGGGTGCGGCGAAAAGGAGGGACCCATTGGCATGCTAGCCATCATCTCTTTCCACTTTGCTGTCGACTATCCACAGCGTGGATATCGACGTGACTTCCTCCGCGCTATCGCATACGAAGTGTAACCAGTTTGTTGGTACGGAGGTTGCCGCGAGGGCCGGCAGAGGCGTTGGTCGGTCTGTTTCCTTGTCTGGCGCGCGCGCGTATCACAATGCCGCTTCAATCGGGTGGCGGTCGACACGCGGGTCGAGAGGCAGCTAAAGATGGCGTGTGCTGGACGACTGCTGTTGTGCTGTTGCAGTGGCTGAGAGCAAGGTGAGAGTGTTGAGAGTGGCCGGGGATGCGACGGCGACGACGGCGACGACGGCGACGACAACAGGCACGGTGTCGGTTCCTTTGGTGCGGACCTGGCGATCGGTCGGACAGGCTTCAAGCTGAGAAGGCGGGAGTGGCAGGTCTTAGTGGTGTGCGTGCACTCACAGCCAGCGACGGGGGCCTTGTCTGGCGGCGGTCGCGCAACGGCAACGTGAGCGGAAAGTTGGGGGAGACAGTGGGCAAAGGGTAGATCCAAGTCGGTCGAAAGTCACAGCCCCCCGAAATAAGAGACGAAGCGGGACTGGTCCGGCAGGCGGATAGGTGTAGGTTCCTTGGTAAATAGGTACCAAAGTGAGGTGACCAGCGCGGCAGTGTGAAGTGGAAGCCCAGGTAGGTAGGGTAGGCCAGAGGCTATTAGGTATGCCGATGCGGCAATGCACCAGGAATAGGTGGTGGAATGATTAGGAGGATTTCCCGTTGGTGATGGGAAGACTGGAGCGTCGAGGGTAAAAAGAGACTGCCCGTGCCCTGGAGAGAGAAAAAGGTGAGCGACAAAGCACTGGACCTCCTGCAACCTGAGATGAGAGCAACGACGTGTCGTGGACTTGTCGGAGTCGGAGGTGGATTGAGGTTTGGGGATGATTGGGAAGGGTAAGGTTGTGTGGATCTCCCGTCCTTCGACTCTGGGCTGCTGCTGGACTGGGAGTTTTTATGGGACTGGCGAGGTCTGGGAGTCTGGGACCTGGACCTGACAAGAGCGGGAGTGCTTGGCGGGCGAGCTGGATGAGGTGGTTTTGAACCCCGGGGGTACAAAGATCGAAATGCCACTTACTAGGTAACCGGTGATGACGAGCTCAGAAGAGAGCTTTCTCGATGAAACTCGTCTCTTTATTGTTTTGCCGGGTCAAGTTTTCGACATTGGTGGGAATGGAGAGGAAGAGCTTCTTGGTATATATGTAATTCGAACTGAGCTGTGTTAGGTCAGCACTGCACTGCACTGGATGCTGCAGATAAGTCACGGGAGCTCGGTTCTGTACAAGAAATGAGTTTCTCTTCGATGAATCCCCACGCACAAGAAGGGATATATTGTCAGACTGTTGTTCCGAGGATGCGTCCGACACATGTTAAACGCCCTCACTTCATAATCGCCATACAAGCAACAGGTTGACTCCATTGATGGCATACTTTTCTCTATTATTTAATCACTACCTATCCTCAACACATACTAAGGTGTCAAACTTGGTTCATTCAGCCTACAGCAGAGAGCTGCCCGTGCTCCGTGCACTGAGCCATCCTCATGCACCCGCGGAAATCACCATCCGAATTACCGGTCTCGGCCTCAGGCTCAGAGAGACTGGTCAAGACACTTGGTGATAGAACAAGTCGCTTCGGGCCATACGAAATGGCCAAAAAGCCAGGCCAGTCGACCAAAGACAGAACCCACGAACTTCCTCTTGACGTTGAAAGAGCGGGCTCGCAACAGCTTTCAGAATGATGCCACTAACCCTAACCCTAACTCTATAATGCATGAGAAGCCAGGAAACTGAAAAGGGGGTGTCGGCTGTTGGCCCAGGCGATACCACACATCGTGGAGCGTCCTCTTGAGGTCGACTAAAGCACAGCGTTGACTTGATAAACATCACCAGAACTGAAGATATGTGTTGGGAGCCTGACGAATGAGTCTCATGGGCTGACTGAAGGTGTTCCTCGCATATAAGTCAAACATTGATATTCAACAGGTTGGAGCGCCCCTTCAGTTGGTCCCGGAGCTGCCCGGCTCTCCAGCAGTGAGGTGGTCTGGAGTCTTCGTTGTGGACGGCCAACGGACTCTTGTCGCGATGGCGGTGATGGGCACCGGCCTGCCCGTTGGTGGGACCTTGCAGCGGGCGACGGGAGTGTTAATATGAGGTGGAACCCGGCATCACGTGTGTCTCCACGTGTCTGTGTTCTGCGCACTTCCATTCTGTCTCCCGCCTGGAACTCACCGACCCCACCTAAATTTTCGTTATCGTTATCGCTTCCCGCGCAGAAGTATTTGAACTCTCCATTTGTCGCCAACGCAACCTTATTTTTTCTTCCCTTCCTCAGAAACCAACAATTGCAAGCCCCGCGATTCTCGAGCTCACGCATTCCTTCAATCGTCGCGCCTGGTGCGCAATGATTCGAGTCTGCAGAGCTGGCAGGAACTGCTTCATTGCGTGTTCATGTATCTGCCCGCAGCATCTTGCTTCTCTTGAGAGGCAAGGCTGTGCGATCTTGTCAAACTTCCATAACGCGATCACAGCGTCGCATCCAGGTAGGTCAACAACAACTGCCATGGCAATCAACGAGGTAAGCGCCACTCCCCTCCACTTCTTTCCGCACATCATATCTTCACCAGCCCTTCTCCCCTGCATCCGCCTTCGGATGATGACAACTTCTGAAATGTCTTCTTTTCCCAACTGAATCGACCATGAACGAAGACTAGTCTGTTTCGGGCTTCCTCCTACGGGAGTCGGCCTGTTGCTTGCCAGTAATTTTTTCTGACTGAAGCGGATTGCACTTCTTCATTTTTCCATCCTTACCCACGCGCGTAGCCACAGCAGTTTTCGCAAACATGCTTGCTGACTCGATACCGCAGACAGATACAGAATCTTCTCGAGCCTGGCTCTCATAACATAAAAGGTGCCTTCGTGCCCTTTTCCTGTTGCCTCTGCTTCTCTCCCGGAGACGGACAACATCTTGATCTCGCGACTAATCACGACAGCTTGATCACAATATCACTTTACCACAAGGTTAGTTCATACTTTGTGCGACTTGCACACATACACACACCCCGATCCTTATGATGAAGAATTCCACATTCGCAGTTTCCACTCGAGACCCCACCTACGAGCCTTTCTCGGGGTCAGATGAGGGCGAAGTCTTCCTTGGATGTCTGATTGGATCATCAAACACCTTGTTTGAGCAGTCTTTTGTCTTGCGAGCATCAGCTAACAGATCCAAAGTACAGGACATCTACCATGAATCAAGAATATTAGATAGTTCAATGAAAACAATGATTCGAAACACTTCTTTCCTCCCCGTTTCCGTGTGATCAATGTTGCATTGCCCTGGCCTTCCAGGCAGCTGCCAGCAGACGCGCTTCGGCGTGTCGAATCGACATTCACATCATTTTCCCAATTGATATGGATGTTTTCGCTCTGGCATAGAGAAATCACTTTTGACCCATTGCTGGGCGCCCATGTTGAGAGATCGTCTTGTATCTCACCGATATCTGGGAATCAGTAGAGGTTACATCCTTCGATTCGTTCTGGAGGGCTTTTGGGGGGTATTGAGGTGTAGTTTGAATGCGTTAGAATACCATTAGATGGTCAAATGAAACATGATCAAAAAGTGTCTGCTCCTGCCTCTTCATCCCTATGTGACCAATATCCATCAAAATTCCCTGGCGCAACATGTGGTGATATAGTATTCTCCATTCGTCCGATAATGACTTGCAAAAACCGAACTCATCATTTCATTCTTCAACCATCTACGATGATCTACGATGGGCATACTGGTTCTTGATCAATATGCCAGTTTCTGCGCGGTCAAGTATGACATGCTGTCGAATGCCAACAGCAACTGAGTGCTTTCTTCCAACTTATCTAAGAAGATATTAACGTACTCGTTTACGAAGACATCCAACACCTGCTTTACCCAAAACCCATCCGCCTTCACTTCACTCCCAAGTGTAGCAAGTAGCATGATTCGTGACCAAAAGCGAAGCAGAAGAAAAGTATTACTTGTATATATATGATTCATGAGATCGAAACATGTAAATGCCCCAAAAGCCGATGATCTACCTTGAATGTTGAACCCCTTACACCCAACTCCAGTCCTTCTTCCGTTAACTCACCGCGCCGCGCCACATCCCTTCTTTTTCTTATTCTCTCAGCTGCCTCACTGCCCAGTCCCAGTACCCGTCCCCATCCCGAGTCCAAGTGCCCATCTCTCCAAAGGTTTGGTCACCATCCACTAATTGTCAACCATAACAACCTCCGAGTTCGACGACGATCCGGCACCGGCAGCAGCACCGGCACCGACACTGGGACCAACCATAGCAGCACCAGCAGCACCAGCAGGACCAGCCAAAGCGGCACCAGCCCCAACAGTACCAGCACCACCAACAGTACCAGCAGTAGCAGGAACAGCAGTAGGACCACCGACACCAGCAGTAGGCGGACTACTTATCCCTCCTCCTGCCGCTGTCGCTGTCCCGATGACACTGCTGCCTAAACCTAACCCCGTCCCTCCCATTACCGTTGTTCCCCTGTCTCTATCAGCCTGACCCTGCAGCCCACCCCCAAACCCGCTTCCGACAGTTCCTATACTCCCCCCCATTGTCCCAGTCGTCCCAAGACTATTCATGCTCACACCCCCCGGTCCCGTTCCCAACGAGCCCGCATATCCTCCGTACGACGAAGCATAGCCCATCCCAGAACCAGCGCCCATCGAGAAGGCTAGAGCAGACCCTGATCCAGACCCAGCTCCCGCGCGTTTTACCCGCCCGCCTACGATACCCCGTCTGTTGCGACCGGTGCGGCCGCGGCCGAGCCAGTTCAGCTTGAGGAGTTTGTTGAGTTCTTCGATCATGCGGGAGGATTCATCGGGGGGCCCTCCGTTTCCACCTATCCCACCAGCAGCAGCAGTATTGGTGGGGGCTGTGGTTGTGGCATGGCTAAAAGGGCCGGTACCAGCCGTGGGTGTGTTCGGTGCACTATTGTTACTAATACCACCAAAGCTGCCGGCCAAGCTAGCGCTCAGACTAGATATCGACGGGCGAAGCGGGAGCGGGCCAGGGCTGGTAGCTGTTGGCGTAGCCGGCGACGAAGGGGAGGAGAATTGCGAAGGGGAGGACATAGTTTGGACGAGAGGGGGCAGGCCGCCCGCCGCAGAAGAGCCGGAGGGGGAGGCGGGGACGGTGGCGTTGGTCATGGTGGTTGTTGCCACGGAGGTTTGCGAGGAGGAGTAGGTGTTGGTGTTGTAGGTGAGGTTGCCGGTGGAGGAGTGGGGGTTGTTGTTTGGTACCAAGGACGATGAGGAGGAGGATGTGAAAGAAGGAGTGGTGGGCGCGGAAACGGATGCCAGGACGGACATGCATTGGAGCATGCGGCCGACCATTTCCGTGACTTGCTTGGAGTCTTCGACGTTCTGGTCGGCGGTTTTCCCGCCGCCGCCGCCGGTAGGGTCGCGGAGGCTGCCGTGGATGGAGTTGCTGCCTATGCTTTTTATGCTGGGCGCCACGTGCGATGGGAATTGTTGTACTGGGGTGGACATGTTGAGGTTGAGATTGGCGATACCAACGCCGCTGGGGGTGGACATGGCGGCTTGGGCGGAGGCGGCTCCAAGGGCTTGAATGCTGCTTGGGGTGAAGGGGCGATTGGCGTTGCCGTGGTCGCTGCCGAAGCTGACGTTACTAATGGCCCGCGAGCGGTTACCGCTTCCTGGTGTGGTATCGCCGCCGGCGGTGCCCATGCCCATGCCGTTGCTGCTGTAGCTCGCGTAGGAGGGATCCATAGCGCCAACGGGGTTGGACATTGAGGTGTTGGGCCGTGGAGGGGCAGTGCCAAAGCCGGCGCCCATCCCTAGGGTCATGGTTGCTGGGAGGCTACCTGCGAAGGACAGCGAGAGCTGCGACTCTTGCGAGGGCGAGGTCGAGAGCGCGGACTGATAGACACCGCCTTGGTTGTGAGCCGTGTTTTGGAACCCAGATGTAGGAACCGGGACCGGAGAGGAGAGGGCCATGCTGGCTAGGTTCTGCGGTAGGAACTCGAGAGAGAGACGCGAAAACATGGTCTTCAGCGTGTCGTAGCGAGGAACAATAACGATATCTCGGAAGGAAAGGAGAACCAATCTTCGTATGTCAAGGACGGATAAGGCCGTTATGCTGACACCGTAACTTGCTGGAACACCACCCCAGAAGTCACGGGCTTGGTCTGGCGTCATCAAGGGCCCGTTGCCAGCAAATTCCATGTCTAATGGTAGAAAGACCGCTTGCAGATACGGTAGGATACTGGTAAATGTGAAGATCCAAAGCTCGACAAGGGCAGGAATCAAGCGGTCTTCCTGGGTCTTCTTCAAACTCTGATCGAGACTCGAGAAGCCGGTCGTGAGAAAGTCCCGGATATCCTCGATAATGATATTTGGACTCCGCCGCTTTATGCAATACTGGATATGCATCGTCACTATACGGTTCAGATCTTCTACAGGGAGACGAAGGTCCTCAGCCTCAAAGATGACAAGCAGCTTGGCCCTGAGAAAAGGCCAGGCGTCATCAAGGGTCATATTGTTGAGCCCGAACTTTTGGCTGTCAAAAGGCTCATTGTGGAAGAGTGCTGAGGCCAGAGTGCCAGTGGCAGAGCTTACGCTACTTGGACCAGGCCAGTCGCCTCCAGGGTTGTAGCTCGAGGCCGCTTCGTCAAGACTCTTGTCCTCCTTGTTCTTCTTCTCGCGCAAGGCACGGCCGCCGTGTCGCAAATCAAGACCCGATTTGAACGCATTGCTGCTGGGACCTGGACTTGTTGGCAAGTTGAAGTTATACAGACTGCTGGGAGCTGTTGGGTCTGTAGGCCTGGAGTTGCTCGAGGCTGACGAAAGCGGTAGGTGATAGGCCTCTATCAGCTTTTCCTTCTGTCGTTTCAAGAAATGCCCATGCTTCTTCTCCTTTTCTTTCACCTCCTTCTCCGTAGCTTCGGCTGGTCGTATCGTGGCGGTTGACGAGTTGCCATGGGCATAGAAAGGCTGCTGCATATTCGATTCGAGACTCGTAGTGCTGTAGTTGGCTCGTTGTAGATTCGAAAAGGCATGCCCTAGCTTTCCCGGGCTGGGCAGTGGCTTAGTATCCTTTGACGATTCCCCCTTTGAGCTGGACTTGCCAGGACGTGAAAACAGCTTGACCTTGCTCTTTTCCGACTTGACCACAGGTTTCTCGGCGGGGACAGGCGGTGGAGTGGGTGTCAAGGGGTTCGTCGACTGGGTGGGCAGTTTCGGCGACGATTGCGCCGATCGGGGGAACACCACGTTCGCGGCCGCCGTGGCAGCAAGGGTATGGTTTCCGGGGAGGCCATTGTGATATCCTTGACTTCCAAACACATTATCCCTTGGCGCGCTCGCCTCTGTTAAGCTCAACACCGGAGGGCTCATCGGACCGCCACTCATGCGCTTGTTCGCGACCGGTGTTTGTTCATGATGCTCGGTGGACGGTGGTATCGTTTGGGACCGCTGACGGTGTTGTAGATGAAGAAGGTGTTGATGTGCATACGGTGGTGCCTGTTGCTGTTGCTGTTGCTGCTGCTGCTGTTGTTGGGTAAGCTGCGACTTGGAGACGGCTGCCTGCGCAGCAATGTGGCTGGCGGACATGTCTCGTTGCGCCTGCGACGGCGTCGGGCCGAGTTTGGGCGAGTCGGCTTGGATCTGGCCAAGATTGGAGGTGCTCGTCGAGGGCAGGGTAGGCTCGAACAGGCCCGCGTTCGCCGAGTGTTTGCGCGAGTGTACGCCTACCCTGCCGGGGAAGGAAGTGGGCGTGGAGGACGTTGCGCTGGTCGGCGGGAGGGTCAGGGGGGAGGGCCCGTTGCGCGGGGGCGTATCGATGGGCGAATGTGTCCCGGCGACGGAGCGGGCGGCGGACAGGGCGGCGGTGTTGGATAGGGTCGGTCGCGAGAAGTTGGTCTGGAGAGTCGGGGTGCTGGCGCTGTTGCTCTGAGACGTGAAGCTGCTGTAAATAGGAGTCGCGTGGGTTGGTGTTGTCCCTCCTCGTCGCTCGGGCGATGCTCCTGCTCTTCCTCCAAATCCTGATGCGCCTGGACCTCCTCCTGGCTGGGGCGACGGTGCGGTAGACTGGTTGGTTGAGCGAGGGATGGTCAACGGCGTGAGGTCGTCGTTGCTGGAGCTCGAGGCTGAAATCATGCGCACCGGGCCCGGAGACGGTCGATGGGGACGGACATCAACACCTCCAGTGGAGTTAGTGCTGGCCGGCAGCGGTGAGAAACTCCCTGGAGCCCTCTGCGTGGGGCCCGGGGTTCCTCTTCCACTTGTGGGTTGCATTGTTTACTGCTGTTGTTTTATGACGGATCATACGTAAATGATGTTTGCGTGGTTTCGGATAGGTTTTCCTTCGCAAGGGCAACTATCACATCTTGCTAACCCGGATATCTGTAGAAGAAGACCATCAGCCGCCGGGGATTGTGTATGTCGGTCGTCAGGTCATTGAACATGTGTGTGAACGTAATCGCTGAAATGATCAAAAAGAGGAGGACGGGAAGTTCAGGGATAGAGATATGTAGGTAGCTAAAAGATGGAAAGGGGAACTTCAAGTTGTAAATTCAATTGATTGCGTACGACACTGCATCACAAGCGCTGATTGGGGCTCCCTTCTCTTCCACTTCCAAGCATTCCATGTCCGAAGCCTCCTCACTCCCACTTTCCACTTCCAGTGCTTACGTACCTACCTCTATTCCGTTCCAACAGCCCGAAGAAACGGCCAGGGGGGGGTTGATGCTTGGCAGGCAGAATCAGGGGCTAGATCGCCCTAAATTGTTCCTCACGATGGAACTTTTGTGGGGAGGCTTAGTACCCCGCAGTTAACGTCCCTCAGGGTGTCATAGGGCAGTCTCGCGAACGTGCTTCAATGAGGTGGACATTTGACGATGAGAATCTGATATCGATAAGAATAAAAACAACCTTCATCATTGGAAGCTCATATAGCTGAGAAAGACTTCTCGTATGTACAAGTCCTCAGATACCTAAACAATATCATTACTAACCATAACCCAGAGAAAAAAACAAAAAAACGAGCATACGATCCGATCCGATCTTGCTTCCACAAAGCCTTATCACCACTTCAACTCCAAACCTCAAACCTCAAATCTCAATCCTCAAACCCCAAACCTCATCCAAAAACCAAAATGGCCTCTTCAACCACCTTCACAGTAACCTACACAAACTCAACAAACCTCTCCCCCTCCTTTACTCTCACCAAAGATGTCCCCACCTCTTCAACCCCATCAACAATGACCACATCCGACCGCGCCAAATACCTCCACGAACTCCGCCAGATCGCCGCCACCTTCCAAGACGACATCAACCGGGAACTCACGCAGCGAATGGAGGAGGACAACAAGCGGGCACCCCAAAACCAGAGTAAGGGGAAGAAGGAGGAGGAGGCCAAGGAGGAAGAGAATTATGGCGAGGAGGTGGTGGAGGAGGAGGAATGAGTAACGAACGGGGTATAGCTGGGATAAACGGAAAAAGGGAAAGGAAAGCGAGAGGGAGAGGGATAGCAAGAACAAGAAAAAAGGAGAAGGAAAGGGAAAGGGGAAGGGAGGACGGGAAGAAAGAATTTGGAAGAGAAGGAGGAGGTTGTTGGCGTATGGATGAATCTGTTGCTTTGTCAGATTCGAGATGGGAAATGTGGGGGGGTGCTTCTGGTGTGCACTTCATTAGGTTTTGCCTGCGTGGAATGCCATGTTGGCTCAACGATGTTGGTCTGTCTGACTGGACGAAACACATTACTGAACGAAAGGATTGCCTCCAAGGTTGTCATTGCCTATATCCCTAAATGTGATATTGAAGGCTATGCATGAAATCTGCCCCCTTTAAACTCAAAACTCATCGAGAAAGGAGATCCTGCAGCCAGAGAAGAGAAGCCCAATTAGATTCCCTCCGGATCCGCACCGCGGTGTCCATTAAAAGCATACTCAGATCGAACAACAAAAGCGTAATACATGGACAGGGACGATACTCCAAAAAACACACTTGCCAAAACGCTTGGTCGCCACTTTCTCTCCTCCTCCTCCTCTAATCAGCCGTTCTTTTCCTTTCCACCTTACCAACCCAACCCCATACATATGTGTGAGAATATCTGTAACTATAGGTACGTAGGCTCCTTACATACCAACAACCCTCATAGCACCATACCCAACCGTGACGACCACCACAAGACTAAGCAAACTGCTGGGCACGCCACGGCTGATAAAGTGCTTGACTTGCAGGTAGCGCTGGCCTGCCGGGTCTTCCTTCATGATGGCGGCTGCGATAGGATGATATGGTTAGCTTTCTTTTTTTTCTTTTTCAAAAAGGGGCAACAGAGGAGAAATACATACTCATATTAGGGAATCCAGAAGTAGGCAGCCCCATAGCAGCACTGCACATCAACACGCCCGCCATGACCAACAAGTTCGGGTGGGGCTCGTCCAAGCCCTTACCAACATCGTACACCAGCGGCAAGATAATCAGCGCCGCAACGGTGTGGCTGATGAACGTGGCAATCACCAAGATCAAGCTCGAGAAGACGAGCAGGACACCGTAAAGGCTAAAGTCCTTCACCTCTTCCGTGATCATCCTGGTAACGGCGTGCAGCAGGCCAGACGAGTTGACCGCCTTGCCAAGTGCCAGCCCGCCAGCCGCCAGGATGATGATGGTCCAGGGGAAGTTGTTGAAGTCCTCCTTGGTCAGGATGCCGACGCCGAAGAACAAGACGATGGGGATGACGGCGATGACGCCCATATGTCCGAACTCGGCCTCGAGCTGGTGGGAGGCGCACCATAGGCCGATGGTGGCGACGGTCACGAGGGTGACAAACCACTGCACGCCCGTGAAGCGGTCCTTGACGGGGCGGATGGGCACAATGATGGTGCCCTTGCCCGGTTGGAAGGTGAGGAGCAGCAGGGCCCAGATGAGAAGCAGGGAGATGATGCCGACGGGGATGACGATGAAGAACCATTCGCCCCAGGTGGGAGGGGGCTCCATCAGGCCGATGGCGACAATGTTTTGCGGGGAGGCGATGGGCGAGAGCATACCGCCTACGTTTGAGGCAAGGGCGATGCCCATGATGACGGCCTTGGACATGTTGGAGTCGGCAGGGAGGTTGCGAAGCATGGGCTCGATGATACCAAAGCAGAGGACAGGAGCGGCGACGTTGCTGATCAACATGCTGGCGAATGCGGCCACGGCCATGTTGGCGATGAGGACCGTCCTAGGTTGTGTTCCTGCCTTGCTGAGAACGAAAGTTGCTATCCGCTTGTCGATACTGCACTTGGAGAGAGCGGCTGCGATAGTGAAGCCACCGAGCAGAAGCATGATAACAGGCGTCCACATGGCCGAGAAGACCACGTCGGTGGCCGCCTTGGCACCCAGTCTGTGATGGGGCTTGTCGGCCTCGCGGAAGACTCGAAGAACAACGCAGAGGAAAGGGATGGTGAGTGAGGTGACGAAGAGGGGAATGGCCTCGGTGGCCCAGAGCAAAGAGACGAACACCAGTAATGCCAGGCAGTTTTGCTGCTCGGGCTTCTTCATGACGGGAATGAAGAGCAACGCGAAGAAGATGGCAAAGATGATGATGAGAGTCATCAGAGTTGAGCTGACCAGCCAAGCAGGTAATCTGAAGCGACCAAGCGGCGTTGCGATCTCCTTGGTCGGCAACACCAGCTCATCGTCGCCCTGAAGGCGGTGGCTGGTTGGATCAGCATCTCGCCCAAGGAGAGTATGTCCCAGGCTTGCGGCTTCAGCTCGCCGTTCCATACCGATCAGTTCTCTCCAAACGGTATTTCGTTCCCAGACGACATGCTCTCTGAGGTGCGATCGCAAATCGCGCGTGGCCGCCTCCTCGTCGCCATTGGTAACGATTTCCGTATATGCGCGGACCATCAGGTGAATCTTTTCTTCCAAACCCTTGGTGGTCTCTGGACTGAAGGCATATGCGGTATCGACAAAGGTGTCCATGTACTTGGCCCGCAACTGTCTGTCAATAATCTTGTCGAACTTCTTGAGGACCTTGCTAAAGCCCGTCCTGTTCAGCTGGATGTACGACTTGAGCTCGCACAGCTGGACATAGAGGTTGATGATCCTCTTCTTGAGCATGATGCCCGAGGAGAACAGAGCAGCCTGCTCGGCATAGTCGTCGTCGTAAACAATGCTATACCTGCGAGACCTGGTCATCTCTGTAGAGGCTGTCATGTCGCCAATGGAGGACATCATATGCCCAGGGACAGCGGAGCTTGTTTTTCGCCTCCCCAGGCTCGCCCGCCTCTTTTTCCCATGTGTGTTCAGGCCGGTGTGCTCATCGTCACTGTTGTCGCTGTTGGTACGGTCGTCGTCAGTCGAGGCCCGGCTCGGCAGGCTTTCTACGCTCCGGGTTCGCAAAGGTCTCTGGTGCTCGTTGCCGCGGGTGGGGGGACGGAGCTCGCGCTCTTGGTCGGTTTCACCGGACTCCTCCTCGAATGCGCCGACGTCGTGCAAGAGGTTTTGTACCTCCTCAAACAGCTCCCTCTCTTTAACAGAGTAGAAGGACAAGACCTTTTCCAGCTCAACATCCAGGGCACGAATGAAGACGACTTCGGGGTCTTCGTGTTGGATGAGCGGGCGCGACTCCCCGTCTCCGCCGGATGACAGGTGGACAACCTTTTCGAGCTGGTAGATGCTAGGTGGTTATATGTTAGCTTGCTGACTGAGCACGGTGGAGATAAGACAGGTTCGGCCAGCTTACAGCTTCTTGAGGTTGCTGTATGCGATGTAATGCGTGCTCCAGTCCGGCACCGCATTGAACTGGATGCTGTGGGAGAACTTCATGTCGTCCTGTGCCTCAAGCCAGCGGCGCTTCCTGGCCTTCTTTTCTTCGCGGGATGGATTGAGGTTGCGGTTGGTGTCAGCTGTGTCGTCAGCTGTGTCAGTGCGAGGCTGCTTGGGTTGCGGATAGTCTTGGAGCTCGAAGTCGTCTGGTTGTGCAGAGACGGAAAAGAGGACGCTGCGGGGATGATGGTCTTTTCCAGTTCTTCCTCTTGTCCTCCCTCCCCTGTCCTTGGCAACAGCTGGCGTTGGTGTTGTTCCGAGTGGCGGTTGATTCGCCTTGTTGTCGTTCTCGTTCTCGTGGGACAGCAGATGGCGCTTTGCGGAGAGTTGGTCGGGTCTAGAGGAGGAGGGGCTTCCAGACTCGGCTGAAGAAGCTATGGTGGGCAACAATATCTTTTGCCTTGCCCGGGAATAGGAAAGGCAGGATTGAAATCTAGTACGAAACAAAGACGGTCACAAGTCACCAACAAGTCAGCATCATTCCTTGAAACCATCCAAGACTAGTGAAGAGGGAGGTGTTCTGTCGCTGACGAAGATGGCCATTTACAACCAATTGCGCCCGTCAATGCTGCAGCCGCTCCACTATCTTACAGCGGATCGGGTGGGGTCCTGTCAGGGAAGTGAGGCTCTACATAATACCTGACCCGTGAAGCAGCAGCACCACGTATAATCTGTACAGAGTTATCGGGTCGGGTGATGAAAGCCGAATCGACAAAACATGAAACGAAACTGTCCAGACCAACACTAGAAACAGGCCAGCATGACAACTGTTGTTTCTGCAAATCGTAGACTCTTCCTGACGAGTACCATGATGACGGGAGATACAGACTGCGTAGAGTCTCATGACTCTGAGCGCTGAGAGCTCTATCGAGAGGTGGTACCAGCTCGTAACGACCCGTAACAGTACAACATGAAGGACTCCATCGGAACTCTCCGCATCGGCTTGTTGATTCGAGAACCTTGACGGTCGTACATGATTGTGGACAAACTTGTTCAAAGCCACAACCTCGTCAAAGATCTGGCAGAGGGACATAGGGGAAGAAGCCAAGTAAAGATACGAGCTTCTTGTACGTATCTTCCAAGTCTTGGTTGCAAGGAAGGGGGGGGAAGGGCTGAGAGGGCCAAGAATACGCACACATATACCCCTAACCCTGCCACTCACAAGAGGGGCTGAGGGGTCACTGGGCAGCCTCGACCCTTGAACGCGGCGCCTGACCGTCGGTACCTCTATCACCACTGCCTGGCGCACTTGCCAATCGCCATGCCGTCATCCTCCACTACACCCACTCGGCTGCGATAACACGATATCGGAACATTCCAAGAGACGAGTTCAACCTGCGCCAGCGTTGCTCGACATTTTTGCTCGAAACACACAATCTAATGCGTTCATAACCGCCCGTTGATCACTGCTGCAACCAGCCAGCAGCTGGCCCGTCGCCATGCTCTCCGCATTTACGGCTCGACCCATCATCGAGCTCAAGCAGAGGGACAAATCCAAGATCGAGTCGATCCTCGCCTACGGTGACCGCGTCCTCGTCGGCCTAAATACAGGATCTCTCAGGATATACCGTGTAAACGAGCTCCCACCCGCTCCTCCACCATCGAGCCAGGCTGCGGACGGAACATCGTCAAGCGAAGCCACCGAACCGACGACCCAAGATCAACAAGAACCTTCGACGGCCCAAGATTACCATGCTGCCGCGCCTGGCTTTCACAATGCCCAAGCCGCGCCGAAAGGGCCCAAGCCCACAGACCTCCTTCGCGAGGTAGAAAAGTTCTCGACGCGCGCTATCGAACAACTCGCTATCATCAAGGAAGCCAACACCATCATATCTCTGTCCAACTACAACGGTGTTGCCCTTCACGACCTCCAGACCTTCGAACCGATCGAGTTCCCCACAGCCCGAACCAAGAGCGCTTCCACCTTCGCCGTCACAAGCAACATTGTCAGGGATCCCGACACAGGGATACCTGAGATTATATCGCGTCTAGCTGTTGCCGTAAAGCGCCGCTTGCTGTTGTGGTCATGGCACGAGAGCGAGCTCTCCCCCGATGTCACCGAAATAGTCCTGTCCGAGGCAATCCGGTCCCTCACGTGGGCCAACGCGAATAAGGTGGTATGCGGCATGAACGGTGGCTACCAGATTGTGAATGTTACAACCGGTCAGATGGAGGATATTGTTGGTCCTGGCGCTATCGGGGCAGCAGGAGGGCAAAGTCGTTTTGGCGCTACAGCCAGCATGGGATACATGGGGCTGGGCAACTTTACGCCCAAGCCTCTGTCGGCAAAGCTCGCTGAGGGTCAGCTCTTGCTCGCCAAAGATATCAATACGTTATTCATCAATGACTCTGGGAAGGCCTTGGAGAAGCGCCAGATTCCCTGGCAAGCTGCTCCTGAGAGCATTGGATACAGTTACCCCTATATTCTTGCCTTGCAAGCGCCAACCAAGGGCAGTCTCGAAGTACGAAATCCGGACACGTTGAACCTACTCCAGGCCATCAGTCTTCCTGGTGCTGCTTCTCTGCATTTCCCACCACCCACGGTTAGCCTGGCACATGCCGGAAAAGGCTTCCATGTCTTGAGCGAGAGAGTGGTGTGGAAGATGGATGCCACGGACTATGATTCCCAGATCGACGAGCTGGTAAAGACTCAGAGGTATGATGAAGCAATCAGCATCTTGGCCATGTTGGAGGATGCGCTTCTCAAGAACAAAACCGAGACCATGCGCGAAGTGAAAATGCTCAAGGCCGAACTGCTCTTCCGCCAAAGGAAATTTCGCGAGTCGATGGACCTCTTCAATGAAGATGAGGTCCAGGCTCCACCTGAGAGGGTGCTAAGGCTCTTCCCCAAGATCATCGTTGGAGAGCTGGGTGTTGATGAGAAGAAGCCTGAAGAGCCGCCGCAGGAAGACTCGGACCACGAAGGGCCCCCTAATGGCAAAGCAAATGGCGATCATGCGCCAAAGGAGGATGAGCCGCATTTTGAGGTATCATCACCACAAAAAGGCGGTGGGTTTGCCAAGTACCTGATGGGTCAAGGCCGCAAGAAGTTTGATCCAGAGACGTCGTCCATTGTCTCTTCCAGAAGGGTCCCAGTCGATGATGACGCGGCCAGCATCAGGACTAGCAAGGCGGCCGAAAATCAACGCGCCCAAGATGAAAAGGATCTCATGACAGCCGTCTCGGAGCTGAACAGCTACTTGGCTGGAGCAAGAGCGAGACTTCAGAGAGTTATCGATCCAGCCACCGGAAAGTTGAAGCCGCGCACAAGCGGGGCCACAGAGGAGGCTTTCAAGACACTCCTAATGTCTCATAAGGATGAGGATGATGAACAGCTTGAGAAGGATCTACAGGAGACTTTCAGAGTTGTTGACACCACTCTCTTCCGCGCATTCATGTACTCCCGTCCGACGCTAGCCAGCTCCCTTTTCAGAATCCCCAACTTCTGTGACCCACAGGTCGTCAACGAGAGGCTTGTAGAGCACAACCGGTTCAACGAGCTGGTTGACTTCTTCTACGGCAAGAAGCTTCATCGTCAGGCTCTCGATCTGCTTCGCAAGTTCGGCTCGCCGGACGAGCCCGATGAGGCGGCCCCTACGTTGCACGGTCCCCAAAGGACGGTCCTGTATCTTCAAGGTCTTCCGCCTGAGCTGATTGACATCATCCTCGAATTCTCCGAGTGGACGTTGAGGAAAGACCCCAAGCTAGGAATGGAGGTCTTCCTCGCCGACTCGGAGAATGCGGAGACTCTCCCGAGAGCGCGGATCCTCCACTTCTTGGGTGGCATCGATACGGCCTTGGAGATACAATACCTGGAGCATATCATCTCCGAGCTGAATGACATGACGCCCGAGTTTCACAACCGCCTTGTCGAGTTGTTTATTAGACAGCTCAGGGAGGAGAAGAAACCAGGGGAAGAGGAAGGATGGGACTCGCTCATGGAACGGTTGGTACAGTTCTTGAAGGACAGCCGGCAGTACAGCCTCGGAAGAGCCTTCAGTCTCATCCCCCGGGACGACTCACGCTTCTACGAAGCGCGGGCTGTTGTCCTCAGTAACATGGGTCAACACAAACAAGCACTGGAGATCTACGTCTTCCAAATGAAAGACTACAAGAAAGCAGAAGAGTAAGCAACCCCTCTCTCCTTCCCGCCTCCATCCACCCATCTCATACTAACCAACTCAACCTTACCTCTCCAGATACTGCAACCGCATCCACAAATCCTCCGAACACCCTCAACCCACCTCCCCTTCGCACCCCCCCGGAACCACCACCATTCACTCGCCCTCCACCTCCACCGAAGACCCTTCCCAAGACGAAGCCCATCCCTCCATCTACCACACCCTCCTCTCCCTCTACCTGACCCCCCCCTCCCCTCACAAACCCAACCTGCCGCCCGCCCTCGACCTCCTCTCCAAGCACGGCTCTCGCCTGCCCGCCACCTCCACCCTCTCCCTCATCCCGGATGACCTGCCCGTCTCCGAGCTCGAGGGCTACTTCCGCGGCCGCATGCGCAACGCGAACAGTATCGTCAACGAGACCCTCGTCGTCGCGGGACTGAGGAAAACCGGGTTGGTTACTAGTCAGGCTCTACTGTTGTTGGGTGATGGGTTGCCGAAGGATGGTGGAAGCAGGGTAGGAGGGAGGAATAGGCGCGTGGTGATTGGGGAGGAGAGGGTTTGTGGGGTTTGTCATAAAAGGTTGGGGGGCAGCGTGGTGGCGGTTTTGCCGGGAGGGGAGGATGCGGTGGTTCATTATGGGTGTTTGGGGAGGAGTCAGCAGGGGAAAGGGATGGGGATTGGTGGTGAGGTGATGAGTCCCGGGGCGACGGGAAGTGTGAAGAGTGGTGTGAGCGGGACGACGCAGTATGGGGCTTGGGGGAGGGGGTAGGATCAGTTTTAAAAGGGTTGGTTTATGAATATGGGTATGAATGAGTGATGATTCTTTTAGGTTTATTATGAATTGAAATGGATTGATTGGTTTTGGCATGATATCTTTTGAGTCGGGAGGTCGGTCCATTGTACGGCGGCGGTTGTCTTTGTGCTCTGCATATTATTTTGTTTTATGCTTTTGTTGCCATCACATCTTTACTCTATTGGAGGACGGACATGTACTGTTTACGAAAAGCATAGCGATGAAGTTTCTCATCCTCAACCGTCGTCTCGTCTTTCTCGTCCCTTCTTGTTCATTGGGATGTCACGTTCGCACTGGAATCGAAGGGGAAGTGTTTAAAGGGTGCTTCCATCTTCGTCTTGTCTATTTACCTGGGAGGGGAGGTGCGACTGGAGTTTGCTGGCTCAGGGTTATTGAGTTCTAACTGTGTGCTAGGGCTTGGCAAGGAAGGAGCAGCAACTTCAGTTCCATTTGTGAGAGGTGAAAAAAAAAAAAAAAAAAAAAAAAAAAAAAAAAAAAAAAAAAAAAGGGTGAACGCAGTCGACGATGCTCAAGGTAGAGAATGAAGGACGAAGAAAACCCGAAAAACAAAAGGCTCAGTCAGCTCCACAAGATCGGGAATCGAACTCGCAACTAACGAGGACTCAACCGACCAAGATGGCCAGACCTACGAAAACACCAAAGGCTTTTCTGGACTCAGCGCCTTACCACGTAGGCTACTGGACCGTGGTAGAAGGTTTACACTTTGGTGCTTATATGGTCCCAGTAGGTCATGCCGCTGGAAGGATGGGACCATGTTCACTTGGTCACTTCCCTCTACAGAGTACTGCCAGCATGCCGGCCTTCCGTTCCCGTCCTCTTTGCAACTGAACCACTGCTGGACACAAATGGGAGGCGGGTATGTACAGTAGCTGCCTCGAAGACGAATGCGGTTCGTTGATGGTGAAGAGACTTCATTTAAGGTTCCAAGACTGAGTGGCCGAGCTGGAAAGCAAATCCATTAAATCCTTTCCCTAGGTACCTAGCCATTGCCTATTATGTCCGCCCCTGCTTTCCTTTCCTTCACTTCCCTCCTTATGCTCAAACAACTGTCGCGGTTCCATCCAGCATAAAATAAAAGCACCTTGGGTATCAGTTTAACATACATCGATGTGATGGACAATCCGTCCCATTGCTTGCTTTTCCGATTTCCCTTTCCACCTAGAGGTAGGTAACCATTCCCCATATCATGTCATGAAACACAACATACCTACCCACTTGACTTAGTTTCCAAAGACGTGACGTGCCATCTTCACTGTGCTCAATGCTCTCTCATCTCTCTGTGGTATATAAGTTTTCGCTCTCAGCCATTCAATTCCTCGGTAGGTATCCAAACTTCCCATCCCGTCCCCATTCAATCAAGCAATAGGATTCCCATTAGCCTGCTGGTGCCCGTGACCCCCACCATGCCCCAACGAAAACACCTTCTGCAAACTCCTCCTTATCCCCCCTCCCTTCCCGCCACCATTATTCTCATCACTCTGACTCCCCGACCTCTCCCGATCCCCCCTATCCTCCGCCGTCGGCACCCTCGTCAAATGATTAACCACCCCGCCCACCAACGCCACAATACTCGATCTCCTCCCAGCAGGAGGAGCAGTAGCATCACTCTTCCTCCTCTGCTTCTCCGCCTTCTCCGCCATCCGTTCCTGCCTCTCCAGTCTCTCCCTCTCCTCCTTGGCCTCCCTCTGTTCCCTCGCCTTCTGCTCCCTCTCCTCTCTTTGTTGTCTAGCAACCTCCCTCGCCCTTTCCCTCACCTCGTTCGCTTCCCTCGCTGCCCGTTCCCTCGCCTCCTTCTGCTGTTGCATTTGTTTTTGGAGGGCTATTTTTTGTTGCCGCCGCGCCGCAATCTCAGCAGCACTCATCGGCTTGGGTACAGGCATGGGCGGTGCGGCGACGTTTGTGTATTGCGATTTGGGCGGCCACTCGCCGTCGCGCTTCCAGCCGACGACGCAGGCGCGCAGCATGTCGGCGAGGTTGACGGGGCAGGAGGGTTGCATATTATTAATAATGATTTTGTCGTAGAGCGAGGGGTAGATGGAGGGCGTGACGGAGGCGCGCATGGGGTTTTGAGGCGGGAGAAGGGGAGCGGGGAGGGGGAGGAGGGTTTGGACTGGGTAGAGAGATGTGTTTTCGGGAGCGGATGGTGAGGCGGGGGAGGTGGAGGGGGCGGTGCCGTCTGTTGATGTACCGCCGCCGCCGCCTGCTCCTGCTCCCCTGGCTGAGGTGTCGTCGGATACGGCGTCGCTTTGGGCGCTTTGCTGGGAGGTGCGGGTAGTCGTGGGGGAAAGAGGAGCGGAAAGATTTGTTGCTGGTGGTGAGCCGACTGGGTGCGTAGCGGCGGCGGCGGCACTGGTGGACTCGGAGGAGCGGTGATGGCGCCAGAAGGAGAGACGGCGGGTCGTTGTCGTCGACATCGTTGTCGTGGGAGACACGGGGCTCATCGGCTTGGGCTTGACGCGGACCGTCTTCGCGCCTGTCCAGGCATCACGGCGAGCTTCGAAGCAGGCCAGCCCGGGATTCCACGAGGCTTCGTCTCTCACTGCCCGCCTCCTCTTGGCCCGCTTTGCTTCTAGGGAGCACTTGACGGCGGTTCCGACTGCGTCGGGGCTGTCGAAGCGGAAAGGCGAGGAGGTGCTGAGAGCTGGCTGCTCGTCGTTGTCTGAGAGATCGGAGGTCCAGTCCGCTCGGGGACGATAGTGGACGAGGTCTTCTGATATCGTGCTGTATACCGACTCGGCATCAGATTCTGAATCTGCCTCCTCGCCTGGATCCCGGGGCGCATCGTCGTCAAAGGTTTGAACTGCGGCGGCCTCGTCCGCTATCCTGGGTGAGCCATGCTCGTTGGGCGCGGTGGTGCTGTCTGATGGAGGTTGAGCGATATCGCTCTTCTCTTGCTGCTGCTTCTCATTGGAGGTTGGTTCTTCTTTTGTTGACTGTGATTGTGTCACAGGTGGCCATTCGAACTCCCAGTCATTTCGAATCTTCTCAAAGAGGTACTTCCTGACAGCTTCCTTCTGCTTCGCCTTGTCTTTGCTCACAAGGTCGGCATCAAGGTCGGGCGGTAGGACAACGGGCTGATGGTGAGGAAACGAGTGCCTGAGCTTGTTCAGAGGCGACCTGGGTGACTTGTACAGGTCGGCGAAAATCATGGTAGACTGCGGTTGAGAATTAGGTTGGGTGGTTGAATCGTGATCGCCACCCTTGGGACCGTTGGGGAGCTCCGACGTCAACGGGGACGACCTTATATAAGTCGACGGCGACGCGGGGGGTTGCGATCCGGGTTGAGCACACGGGCAGTGACCAGGGTGATGATTGTGGTTAGACTCGCTAGCCTCTGCTTGAGGGTCGTCACTGGGGTCACTGGGGTGCTGAGGGTCCTTTGGATGGTGGCCAGGGTGGTCGATAGGGTGGTCTTCAGAATGGTCTGGCTGATGCGGGGCCGGCTTGGCTCGAAGTGGTATGATGTCCTGCTGCTGGTCTGGGGCTGGAAGACCGGAGTTACGACCACGCGTTAGCGATCAGCGCATTGCCGTTTTTTTTTCTTTTATCTCGAGACTCCGGAGAAAACAAGGTTGTATGTATGTAACGAATGCCGAATGTGGTCCGTGAGAAGTTGGGGAAGCTAGACAAGAAACAAGATTCTGGATCCCTGTTGAAGACGGGGGGATAGACACGGGGGATAGACAGGAGAGGAGCAGGAATCGTTAAATGAGGACTGTCAAACAAAGAAGAAGATATGCCAAGATTAGGTAGATCTGGGGTACCAAGAGATCAAAATGAAATGGGATCCCCATGGAGAAAAAAAAGGGCAAAAGCCGCCGTGTAAATGGCTGACGATGAGTGGACGATGACTGGTCCTTGACTAACGGTGGCGGCCATGTCTACAGTGTACACTCAAAGACATGCAGACACACCAAACCAGACCAGGCCAGATTCCAGACCGGGGGCACACGATGAAGCTAAAGAAAACGACATGTACGATTCCCATCAGGGAGGTGGTGAAGAAGAAAATAAAAAGGGTAACTCACTCTTGTCCGTGCTAGTGTTGGTGACTGAGTTGGTCTTGTCTTCCACGACGGTTGATGTGTTTAAGCTCAACTCATGTCCATTTCCCTGCTGTTGATGTTGTTGTTGCTGTGACAGAGACGAAGAGGAAGAAATGCCAGATGCGCCACCAGTGACGGAGGCGTTGCCAATCTGGTCGTTATGAATGCCAGAGCCACCAGAGCCAGAGCCAGTGACACTCTCATCGGTAACCTGAACAGATCCAGTCCCATGTCTAACAAGTCCGGGCCCAGGCACAGGGACAGGCACGGACTCAGTTGTGGTGGTGGTGACAGTATCGGTGGTGACAGTGGTGGTGGTGGTGGTGGTAATGGTGGTGTTCTTGTGCTCTGACCCCGACATGCCAGCCACAGCCGGAATGGTCGGCGCTTTATTGATCATGTCTGGCGCATCTGAGATCACCGTCTCGTCGTTATGCATCCTGGGTTTGCTTTTCCCTGCTTTTAGCCTTTTTTGTATTTCTCTCCACTGGGACAGCTGAATGTGATGTCTGTATTTGTATATAGGTTGACGGGGAGCCTCTTTTGTCCTTTGGAGAGTCTACACACAACAGCCTTGTGAGATTCGTACAGTATAGAGGTATGTGCTGTTTGTGCTTTTGCGACTGGAATGCCAAAAACAACACCACCAACAAGTGGAAGAAGAGTCGAAGATGGTGATAAACTGACGCGGCAGGATCCGGTCGTTGCTAGTAGCCAGTTGCCACCCCGCGGTTCCGTTTTGAGGCTGTCAGTCTGTCTCGGACGTGCTGGGGCTGCCGAATGCAAGTCGTCTTTTGGCCGTCGCAGAAAACAAAGTCTGCGCAATTCAATTTTCGCGTTCAATCCATGCACAGACGGGTGCCAAGAAAAGCAAGATGCTTGGGCCACGATGGGGTCTTTTTGTCTTGGCTCTCTTTCCTGCTAATAAATGGGGCATCTGTATCACCCGTACCACCGTGCTTGGGTACAGTACCGTATCCATTCCCGTCACTTTGATGGCTCAGTAGTAGCACATTCAGCTCGCGATGCCCTCACTTTTTGCTGTTGGGCAACAATCTGAATATGTTAGTGTACCGTGTGATGTCCATGTGACGGGAATCACCCTAATAAACCCCTCACGCTACCTCTGTAGTGTACCTAGCGGCGATCGGGCGGCAGTCCCCCAAAGTTCACTCCATGGGTAGATGACTGGATGTTGTTCCCCATCGTCGCAATCTCCCGTCACTCGTTACGGGATCTGGCACCACGAGTGCGCAAGTGCAACATTCGGTTGTCGTGTGACGTGAGGTTTGTCCATACGGTATCCATGCCTCTTGTTGGTAGATCCACAAAGTGTACTTGAATGGTTCAGAATTTGGCTCGAAATCTTCCAACATACTCTTTGATATCGATTCAATCACATCGTTCACGATCCCAACTGTTCGCCTTCTCCTCTCGCACTATTCCATACGAGGTCTAGCGGGTGCACAAATGCAAATTGTGCCGTCAAAGTGCGGAGGCGGTGAGGCACTGTAGAGGTAGTCTAGGGGTAGCATCACTTGCAGCTGGCATCCTGAGCTGCCTGACATCTGGGAGTCTGCCCCTGGGGAAGAGATGTGGAATGTGGTTGGGAATTGACGAAATGGGTTGGTAATGATGTTGCGAGAGAAAACTTCCTCCTAGAACTTTGAAGAGTCACCATTATCATTCAACTCAGAATTGTCTCTTAAGAGCAGAGAGCCAAACAGAATCACAGGAAGCTAGCTCTCAGGCCATACCTGCATGGCACTAACTGTCACGACACTGTCATTAACCATTGGGAAACACTTCATTTTCATGCTCGTAAAACTCCATAAAAAAAGTGAACCCGATGACGGAGGTGGATGGCCCATTCAAGACTGTGGTGTAACTTGTGATTACCAAGTAACGGCAAGAAAATCCGGGCTTTCCTGACATTACAGATTCTCTTCCGGTCCATTTTCAAGTTTCGTGGATCGGTGTCGGACTTCCTCACTTGGTCGCAATGGCACTGATCAGGGGGTTAACTGTGTCAAGAGCGGTATTTTGTAAGAAAACAACAATCATGTTATTAACCGCTGCTAATGCTTGCTTCTATTACACCATGACGCTTTGCCTGCTTTACTTCTTCTCTCTCATGTAAATGATTATATCCGATGAGGAAACCATCATCAAGTTATTCCAGCCCCTTTTGCTTCCCACCACGTCGAACATTCCGCGCATCTTCCACTTGCTGCCTCATGCGTTCCTACCGCGCCGAGGCACCGGGAGCAGGCGTAGCAAAAGTCCTCGTGGTGAGCAACACGCCCTTGACACGTCTAATATTCTCCTTGGCCTTCTTGATCTCGTCGTTGGGCTCACTCCTGTTGGTATACCCATACAACGAGAAGCCTCCGGTAAAGTCGTAGTGCTGCAGCGCCAGCTGCTCCAGCTCGCCGTGGAACACATCCACCGTCGTCCTCAGCTCGTCGAAGTCCTCGCACTCCGACGTCAACCCTTCGTTGATCTCCTTGACCGACGTCACCAGCTCCGCCAGCCGCCTCTGCTGCTTCTGCGTGTGGTTCATGTTCCGCTCGGAAATGGCTGACGCCGCGCGCGACTGGGCCCGCGAGTGCGCCTCGTAGATCTCCGACAGAGACCGGGCCGACATGGCCGTGCCCGGGCGCGAAGTGAGGGACATGGCCCGCACCGACGGCGTGGGCGGCGGCGACGTCTGGATGCCAACGTCCCGGTGGAACATCTCGGTCGGGTCCTCGTACGTGCTCATGTTGTCGTCATCGTCGTCGTCGTAGGCGTCCTTGTAGCGGCCGGCTCGGCCGTCCGATGCCTTGTAACCCGGGGGAAGCTCCGACACGGTCTGCTCGAGCTTCTCGACTAGCCGGTCCAGGTTGTCCTTGACGTTGTCGTGGAAGTCGACGCGAGCCTCGGTGAGCTGGTTGACCATGGGCTCGACAACGTACTTGTTGGCGCCATAAACGAGGGCAGCGATACCGCTGAAGGCGTAGACCGTGTTAAGGACGCCGTTCATGGTTATTAGCGGTGGCGCGCGGTGCGTCTCGGCCATGAATTCGGGGTAGGTGATGATGGGCACATGTTGTTCTTTTGTCTTGGGGAGGGTGGTTGTGGTTGTTATCGCAGCGGCCACCTTTGACGAAGCGGACGATGACGATTCGTTGGTGATGGGGATTTCTCTCATCTGTAGATGTCCATGTTAGCAGCTTGTATTTGGAAACCCTGGGATACAGAGGTAACTTGCATCTGATTGCGCCCGAATCCAGTCCTCCTTTAGCAGTTCGTCGATGTCGCTCTGGGAGATGCCCTTGCTCCTCAAAAAGGCGGCCTTGCGCTCTGTCGTCTCCTTTTGCACCTGCGCATCTTGGAGGAATATCCTGGCTTGTTCGAGGGAGACCGACACTTTTGGCGCTTCTGGAGAGGTCTGAGCTGCGGGCTGGGATTCTGAGGATGTCGATGTTGACGGGGCCTGAGCCTGAGCCTGGGATGTGTTGTTGTCGGCTGTCGCTTTCTCCCACGCCAGGGTGTCGGCGCCCTTGGGTTCTTCGGAGTCGCCCATGGCGGTGGAGTCGAGATGACCGGATTCGATTCTTGTGACTGTGGGTACGAGGTTTGTGATGGTGCTCAAAGCAATCTGGACGGCTCAGCGAGGACTGGAAGACGGCGATGGATGAATGGACGGATATGGATTTGTTGCGATGTTGATGGCTAGCGGCTGGGAACTTTGGTCTTTCAGCGCCTCCTGTTACCGAGGCATGGGTGTCGCTATTGGGTGCAGTTGGTCTGAGCTTTTTCAGCTGGACTCCAGCGGTAGGCTCAGGGGTTTGAATGCAGAGACCCACTTTACCCACCTCCCGGCAAAGGCCGAGCCCACTGACCATCCACTGGACCTGCGGCCAGGCGGGGACCGACGGGGACTGTGGGTGGAGACAGCCACCATCACAGTCGCGACTTGTCGACGTGAAGTCAGAAGCTGGAAACAGCCTTGAAGACGAGGCTGGATATTTCGAGATTGGAACATCACGATACTCTTTTCTTTTCCTATACTTTATAACTCTGTGTTGAACTCCGATACCCACCGTTGATTGAGTCTCCCGAACCCCACCGATTTTGCAATCCCTTCGATTCGACCTCCTTGCAGAACTCCGGCTTGACCTTTACGACTCCGCCAATCCTCTGTCACTTACTCTAGACCTAGACCCGCCAGTACCATCACGACAGATAGCGTTGCTACGTCTTTAGATAGGATACGCCAACAAAGGCGTTGCTGTCCCTTCCCGAAAAGTCAACCTTCTGAACAGAGAATCGCCACCCCCCTCGTCAACACTTGACTTCGGCAGGTAGTCAGCAGGGCCAACAGTTCGCAGGCCTTGTTTCCGTCCATCCGACTCAGTTTTGGCCGTAACTCGACTGCGTATCTTTGAATCTCATCGTAAGTGCAGTGAATCGTTTATACCCGCGACATGTTGCTTTTGGTACTGGTCTCTTTCGTATCGCTCATGGGGTTGGACGCCGGGTCGAGGGAAGGTCGAGGACGAGGATGAGGATGAAAACGATATCGTGACTGGAAGGCATGGTCAGCACGGCAGTCGAAACTGGGGAGATATGAGGGTGCTTTATCAAAAACAAGCAAAGGGAAGATGCAAGAAACAATCGAGATGTCGCAAACGACACAATAAAGACTGTGTGGTTCCAACAAGGTTTCCCGACCTGTTTCCATCCAACGAGACGAGACGCTGGAGTCATCCTTGTGAAACCGACAGTCTGGTTCTGGTCCAATGCGCCTTGTCCGCAAACCGGCAAAGGCTGGGGCCAAGGGGAAGCAAAGAAGAAGCGAGGCGACGTCAATATCCGTCCTAGTCGTGCTTGCTGCACAGTCATGTTGCATGGCAAGGCTTATCGACAATGGCGGCACTATCCAACAACAACAAAAGGGACGGGGCTTTGACCAGACGGGACCTCACTTCACCCCATGCAAGCAACACCCACCAACAACACTTCCCAAAAGACACAAACACCAAACCGCCAACTTTCACATTCCACCTCCTTCGCCATCCAAACAGCCTTGACAGCTTCGCCCCTCTACCAAACCATCAAATCATAGCGACACAACCACCAAAGAACACACACCGTCGCATACCTAGTCAAGGACTTGGTGGTTCAAGGCAACCCCCTCAGGTGTGCTCAAAAGAAGCAACGGCGGGTCCAACAAAGCATAACCGCCCCTGGGCCAGTTCAAACAAACACATGACAGCTTTCGCCGACGCATCGCCCCGGATCGCCAGCACCAGTCATTAGTCACCTAGCATCAGCTTGCCCAAACTCGCCTCATCTCGCCTCGACTTATCTCATTTGCTCGTGCCTCTACGGCCTCGGTCGATACTCTTTTCATACAACACATCCTATCCCAAATATTTTACCTCCTAGATAGACCACACCTCCACACAAGCAGTCATGTCTTCACGTCCGCGCCGCTCGGCGGCCCAGCGCGCTACGGCTTTGATAACTGATCTAATTCATTCCGACAGAGTAACCCCCGAGCGCACCATGTCATCATCCCGATCAACCACTGCGCGTCGCCCGCCTTCGTCGCCAGCTAGCAGCCGGAGTGACGCCAACGGCCACAACATGTTGACCGTCAAGGTACCGTCCAACAAGTTACGAGAGGCCACGAGCGGCACCTCCAGCTCGGGCATTGCGGCTAGTAGGCGTAACAGGCCAGGAGCCAAGAAAAGCTACGTTGTGGAGAGCAGCGAGGACGAGGACGAGGAGCTGGAGGAGGAGGAAGATGATGAGGAAGTAGAAGAGGAGGATGAGATTGAAGTTAGTAACAACGCGCCCGTCTTGGATGACGACGAAGATGAAGAGGAAGATGAGGAGGAAGAGGATGATGAAGACGAAGATATGGACGTTGATGAAGATGGCGATGTCGACATGGACGATACACCTGTCCCGCCGAGAATCACGGTTTCCAAGGTCCAAGCGACGACATCACCCAACAAAGCGAAAGCAACAGCAAAGGCGCCTTCTAGCTCTCCGACGACGATCAAGGCTGCCCCCAAGACAAATTACTACGATGACGACGACGACGATGACGAACTCAGCGAGCTTGAGAGCGAACCCGAGGATCCAGAACTGGAGGACATGGCTGCAGCCGAGGACGACGCGGAGGAAGCCGAGGAGGAAGAGGACGAAGACATGGATGCTGAGGGCGACGAGATTGAAGTCGCCGAGGATGACGCTGAAGCGGAGGAAGTCGAGCTGGATAGCGATGAGGAGGGCGGTAGTCGCGGCGGCACGCCGGATATCTCCAAGATGACGGCTCGTCAGCGAGCCAAGGTTGGCGTTGCGTCTCACGAGTACATGAAGCTCTCGGATGAAGTTCAGGCCAAGAAGGTATTCACGGCTGAGGAGTTGTCCATGAGGAGGGCCGAGATGGCTCGCCGTAGGAGGAACCTCAGTGAGAAGCGTAACGAGGAGGTGAAGGTATGCAACTTCTTGATTTTTCCTCATCGACGTGAACTGCACAGCTACTTACCACTCACCGCGCGATACAGATGGAAACGATCAACAAGCTTCTGAAGAAACAGGCGCCCAAGACCAACCGCAAAGCCGCGCTTCTGAACGGCGACGAGACTCCGGCAGGAGATGCCGGGCCGCCCAAGGCTGACCCCACCTTTGTCCGCTGGATCAACAACAAGTCCGGAAGCAGGATTGCTGTGCCCGAAGATATGTTGGCTGGTACTGTCGGTCAGGTGTTTACTGGGGGAGTGAAGAGGAAGATGGTCGAGGAGGTTTCCTGAAATTATGCCTGGTGTGGCTAGAGTATAGTTCTGGGCTTGTGTGCTGTCAGTTTGTATCATCAGAAGAGTGGCCGGGCGCTCGGTTTTGTTCATTGGGGGTCGGTACGGCAGGGAGAGTGACTACATTGGAGGTCGGCGAAAAGATTTTAAAATGGATAGGTCGAAGACCATAGTTCTAGGTTACAGAATCAACAATGGTATTTCTCTCATCGGTCGCTGTGTGCTTCCACCTCAGCTGTCCACACAATTTTTCACGGTTAAGCTGTTTTCGAGCTTGCATAACTCGAAGAATCAGCCGTTGCTTTCATCGGGGCATCCGTGCGTCAACAACCGGCGCTCGTTCTATCGTTTGTACACACCAGGATGCCATTCCATCGCCGAATTGTTTGGCTTCCAGAACTGATCGCTTCAACACCTCATAAGCAGCAAGCGGCCTTGGAGCGGCAACAACAGCATTCTCTCGTCGACGCAAGACATCTCTGGAAGTGTTCATACTTTTGACAGACGGACTCTCCGGCTCCGGCTCTGGCAATCACCCAGACCACCAGCTTGGTATGTTCTTTTTTGTTTTATTCTTCGCTTCCTTTCCCTTCTCCTCTCCGCCTCTGGTAATTTCAGTTCCATCAAGCTGGTGGACAACACTTGGGATACCACCGGCCCATCTACGGCCCAGGATATCTTTATGTCTGCCCCGCCCTGTCCGTACCGATACCACACAGCTCTTCTCCTCTCAGGCAATTCAAGTTGGGAATGGCTTCATCAAGCCCGCTGGATGTTTGGCTGCAACAAGCGTTGTGGCTAGTATGTGGCTGGAGTGTGGCTTTGAGCGTCAGCAACAACGACAATCGAACGGTCTGCGGATCCCGGCTAGTCCACACAAGAAATTCGAGCATCCAAACGCAAGCAACATGTACCACGGCCACTCGACTTTTATTTCTCCATCTTGCTCTTCCCCATGCTCTTTCAAACCTTCAGTCAATTAACGGGAACCGAAATGCGATTTTCTTTCACTTTTTGTCTCATTCACCCTTGGGTTATACCGGCCACCCGGCTAGTCTTCCATCCTGACTCTCCATCATGGTGTTTTGCCCTCTATTTTGTACACCTTGCTACTGTAAGTTGACAGCACTGCAGTACGATACCGTATCGCCATGCCTCGCCTCTGCCCCTGCTTCTTACCAACAGCGCATCGAACGTACAGATATGACTAATTGCTTTATCATGCTCGTCCACACGGACCATGAAGTCTTTCTCCAACCTCTATGCCACCTGGCCACAAGGCGCCGAGGGGGTCCAGTTTCTGCACCCGGCGGAGGAGCAAGCCACCTGACTAGGCTCGAGCCACAGCTTCCCTTCTCTAGGGACCTTCAGACCATCTTTCATCGCTTCAGGGCTTCTACGGCATTTTCGGGCAACTCCCAGCGCTTGAAGCCAGTACCCTTCACTGGACTGGTTGACAAACCTATGAGACCGTTACGGTCTCTGTCAGAAGGTCAGTTAGCCCCCTGAAGTCACACTAACATAGGTGCCCCTCGGCCTCAGCACTTTCAGATACCTTGAGGAACAGCCCCCAACACGGCCTTCTATCGAGCTCGAACGACTTGGACGGACGTCTAGGCACCTGGCTGAGGCCATTACAGACCTTGTCGCGGAGAAGTTTTCTGACGGGGGCTTTCGTAACTGTATGTATCGCCAGACTAAACACATAGGACAGGTGTTAGCATGCTCACCAGTCTTAGCATGCTTTCCTAACAGTTCAGGGGCCACCGCCATCCTGCCAGCAAGGACCTCACGCCGACTTTGGACCAAACCGACCCCGACCGCAACCGGACTGAAGGAAACAGTCTGGAAGTTCAAGACGCCCATCATCAGAGCCTCCTCGGTCAAGGCTCTGAGAGGCCAGAAAGGGACAATGGGTTACACTCGAGAACCTGATGACCGCCGCCATTCCGAAATCTCCATAGATGGACATGATAACTGATTGTCAACGACTCCCTTCGGCCATCCTCTCTTTTGGCAACCTCTCTAGTGCTTTACGGGTTCCCTCATGATTTACCGATCTCGGCGGAGAGGACACACCGTCCCACTCGACGGTCGAGAGCGCATAACGCCAGCCAGCGAAGACGATCGATGATATCTCGACTTCAACACATCCCGACCGACGAGAGATTGCTGCAGATTATTAGAAAGGGTTCTTCCATAACCCGGCAATGAACACGTCCGTCTTTGACTGTTTCCGAGAACTCACGATGAGCTACGACCCTACGACAGCCAGTTACAAACAGCTTCAGCATGTCCGTTTGCCAGCTCCCGCCAGCTGGAGATCTGGCCCTCGACATACCGCCGACGGCCCGTCATCCCTCGACTCTCCCTAACCCTCACCAACCCACGCAAAATGGGGCACGTGGGGGAGCCACATCCGATCGTCGACAGTGGAGCACAGAAGCGTTGCCCTGCAAAGATTATCGACGAAAGAACAACCTCAACAACTCGCCAGCAACGCAAAGAAAGCTTAACAAACTGAGAACACTCCCTCTGTCTTCGGGCCAGCACGGCGACCACGGCCATCTTTTATCTGCTCTAAACAAGCACAACAAACATACGAACAAGGGTTTCGGGCTTTCCAGACCGTTCCGGCACGACGTCAGCTAGCATCTACCTACAGGGGAACCGCACCTCTTGGCATGATGCGGGCGCTCAAGATCCGATGCTCCCTAACAGCCTACGACGATCTCTACAACATAAACAACCATGACCGAGGCGGATTTGGGGAGCGGATCTTGTGCGTCGTATGGGAGACCGCTCAGGGACCTCTCCGCTAGTCTAGAACTCGCCTTTTCTCAGGGAAAGAAGCTTTCTCGGACGCCTGCTCACGATCAGTAAGTTAATGCTGTGCAGTGGAAGTGAAGGAGGAATGCGGATGACCTGTGTCCAGGGTCCTGCCGTCCCATGGCTGCGGTCTCTTCTGAGAGATATGATTGCTTCGACTACGGGATTGACTGTTGATTCTAGTTCAATATGTTTTGCTCTTGATGTCTTCATAGGCTGCTATCATCCGAAGCAAGACCTTGTAGTTTAGACCATTGCATCCCATGATCAGAGGTTGAATAAGACATGATATTCTTGCGACGAGAAAGCATGCCCAGCTGTCATGCTGACAGACTGCTGGACGGGCGGCTGCGAGGTAACTTCGCTCACCATCTCATGTAGATGTTTGCCCCTGAATGTCAAAAACAACGTCAGGTTGTGACTGAAAAAAATCCGACACTCGCGAGTATCACCACCATTGTCGGCGAAAATGGTCCAAAAAGGTGGTTTTCGAATTCAGCTCCTCTGGCAGCCTTCCATTCTCCTTTTTGACCGCAAAACCAGACTTTTCCTGCTCGGGGATGCTGCGCAAAGCAGTGCTCAGGGGTTTCTCGATGGTGCAAAAAGGTGACCGCACGCCGACCATATTAGCCCCGGACAACACCACAAAACATCGCCGCGGATCAATTTTTGACATGTGATCGCGCTGACAGGTGCTCTCAGCGCTGATATTGTATTTTTCTGCGTTATGGTGGTCCGGAGCTTCGTCGTCGCGGTCGGGAAATCGGTCGTGCAATTATCGTCGAATGATGCGGTCGTGGTTCTTGGCGGCGGCGATGTCGGGGAACAACTTACACCTGCCTCGACGTCGGTGATGGTGAGGGCAACCGCTGGAGACACGGACAGCTGTGTTTTCGGTTTTTGAAAGTGACCTGAAAAGTTGGACCTACGCTCAAATGTTCTTGTGCATCGATACCAACAACACCCTGCGGACTGGTGTTGATGTGTGCTTATCTCGAACGAATTATTTGTAGGCTACAATTTATGCGCAGCATTCCCAGTTGTACATCTCATTGTTTTCACATTTTAGTTTTTTTGAGGTAAGAATAGACATCGGTGGTCGGTACATTGTTCCCAATGTGCTACAAAAAAAAAAAAAAAAAAAAAAAATTTAATTTAAAAAAAAAAAAAAAAAAAAATGAAGTAACTTTCAACGATGCAAAACAAGGTACCACTGATCCCTGACGATCTAAGCCTTATGGATGTGGTTTCCCTGTGCACATGCTGCACCATAGTCGTGAAGAAAAAGACGTTGCATACGATCGACGCCGACGACATACCTAATCTTACGCATCCCCGGGACCTTTCAAACTTTCGTCCGCCATCTCTTACGTTTGGTACGTCCAGGTACCGTAATCCAGCCACCGTAATCACCACCGTGGCCAACCAAATCTCTTTGCTTAACCCCGAAAAGGCAGTTTGGGAGTAAATTACCGTCTTTAGTATGTTCTGATAGTGGGTCTCTTGGCTGTCCAGGTCCGATGGAGTGACCCTCCTCCCCGTACCCGCCCTTGAAGCATCCTACGACACTACCAGCAGCTTGTCAACAACGCTCAACATGGAAAAGCTCACGGATGATGGTTTCAGGTGCGCGCTTGATGCAGAAAACCTGTAGTGACCTCGGTTTTTTGTGCTGGTAGCTTCTTGCCCGTGCTGATGTGTCGACCCAGCCTCCGATTAACGGAGTTCAGCCACCCCTCTCCCAAACCTTAACACTCTGACATAGCCTCCTGCCCGTCCCAGTGGTAACCTGAAGCCCTGATCCTCACCCCCTTAACACCTCGCCGGCGCTCGATGGCAAGCCCCAATGCCTTATCGCAACCCCCTTCGTGCATGTACAACTGCCTCACCAGCCCTCACCGTCGGCAGCCGTCTCGACGGCTTTCAGATAGGACCGGGCATACATCCGCAGCCTCCTTATCCTGCTGCTTCACCCAAATTACGTGCTCGTCACCGACGCACCTCACCAAGGCATTCCAAGTTCCGCATCATCAGATGGAAACCAAAAGAATTGGTGTTTTGCTCATACCTGCTATCTGCCCTAACAATGAACACATTCGGAGCCATCACAGCACCACACAAACCCCCTTTCTTCCATCAAAGTGCCATGATATCCATCTCCCACTCGTAGGCTTCCTTTTCTCGAACTTCTTGCATGTTGTTTCCTCGCGAGAAGCATGATATCTCGTGCTTTCCTGCCGACCGAGCTGATAAGAGGTCCAACCAAGCCCCCTTCCGCATTATCACGAAGCCTTCGGGCCTACCTTACAAGCCTTGTCACCTCTTGCATTTGCCTCTCTATCTACAACTTGTTTTCTCTGCCTAGAGCCTACATATTCCCGATCTCGACATGCGGGCTTCGTAGTCCTTGATCTTGTTAGCTGGCAACATGTGATTGCTACGAGGTGTATTTATTCTCGCCCATTCCCGAAAGTTGCTGGTCTTTTTTTCTCCCTTCTTCTCCATCCAGCTTCGACCTTGGGTTTGAAAGGCTTCAATTTGTTACTTAATATTCTTTCAAGAACATACGCTACCTCTACCAACTCCTTTGCTTGTTCAGCTTTGATCTATTATCATCAAGCTCATTGTCTCTGACATTCATCACCAACCTCATCGTCGTCTTCGCTCTCGGAATATAGGTCGAACCAACGAACACGACCCTTCAGCCACGAAACAACAACCCCTTTCGTGTTGCCAAGCATCACCAAGCTCCTACCATCGTCGTTCATCAGACATTACTTGTCTTTGGTCTCGGAACATCGAACCGTCTGCCTCGACTTACCTACATCGAGCTATCCACATCGACCTATCTATATTGACCTATTTATTATACGTCGACCTATCTACGTCGAACCAACAAACACGACTCTTACCATCACAATACGACAACCCCTTTTGGGGTCTCAAGCTTTCGCTTCGGTCATCGGTCACTGGTCGACATCGAACAAATAAAACAACAGTTCACTCACGAAACAGCCAATTTCGTGTTGTCAAGCTTTTGTCTCGGTCTTCGATCCTCGGTCATCGGTCGTCGGTCGTCAATAATTACCAGTCTATATTTCCACATAGCAGGTAAGCAAGAACCTGGGCTTCACCATTCACTGTGATAGCTTCAATCTTTGAAACCTTTGTATTGCCGGCCATTAAGGTCATATGCTTATTGTACTGCTTTTGTCTGTTATTGTCCCGTGTTTTTGCACCTGTAACCTTGGGGATCCCCTCAGGTTTGCACAGCTTGAGTGAATGCCAGTTTAATGCCACCCATTGCCATCATTGCTTTCGTCGTGTGCTTTGCGTCTTTTCTCCCTTGCTCTGTCTCCTGTCGAGTCGACTCGAGCCGATCGATTCTCTCGCAACACCCATCCCCTATTTCCACCCGGATGATAGCCCGGCTATCGTTTGTTGTCTTCACGCGGATGATACACCACCCCCTTATTCGACGGCAACGACGATGACGACAACGGCATGCGTGTTGTTGATCAACTCGAAGTCCTGGTTGGCAGTTGCTTCATCAACACCGCCGCCGCCGCCGTTATCCTTACCCCTTGAGCTTGCTTTCGTCGTTGGTTTTTCCCTTCTTCTTCTTCTTCTTCTTCTGGTGATTAGTTTTCCTTTGCCCTTCTCTTTATCTCTGCTAGGACCGACACCTCACTTTTTGTGGCCATCTCTGGTTGCTAACGCTTGGTTTATCTTCTTTACAGTTGGAGAAACATCATCATCATCATGTCTTCGCCTTCATACGATTGGCAAGAAAAGGCTTATACTGAACAGATCGCTCTTCGACAAGAATCCCTATGGAGAGTCGCGAATAGAGAGGCAAATTTAACGCCGGAGAAGAAGGCCCAACAGGACGCAGAGATTGCCGCGTGGATAGCAGCTAGGGATGCACCCAAGGCGAAGAAGACACCCAAGCCTTCCAAAGCCCCCAAGAAAGAGGCCAGCCGGAAGAGAAAGCGCCCCACCGATGATCCGGTAGATGAAGGAGGACAGGACACGAAGAGTTCCTCCAATACTTCGGCGGACGCTCCTCCTCCACCGAAGCGAGGCCGGGGAAGGCCGAAGGGCAGCCGAAACAAGCCGAAACCGGGACAACAGCAGGCGCCGGCTGAAGCACAACAACAGCCGTCACCACCTCAAGAGCCTTCGCCGGTCGACCAGCAGGGCAACGTCAATGGCCACATGGGCTCCTCACTTTCTCCTTTCTCTCTTCCTCCCAGTCCCTCACCTCACGTCAATGGCCACACGGGCTCCTCACTTGATCCTATTTCTCTTCCTCCCAGTCCCTCACCTCTACAGGAGAGAGGGCCGGAAGGGCCGCTCGATAACCCCCCAGCGGCCCAGTCCGAGGCATCGCAGCAGCAGCCGCTGTCACAGGCAGTAACCGATTACTTTGGACAGCGTCTCGAGGCGGCGGCCCGCGCGAGAAAAACCTCGCCTCCTCCTATTCCTACCCCTCCCCAGGAAAAAGCGTCGGTGGGCTCCGCCCAGGTACAGGCTCAGAGCGAGCCGATGGCCGGAAGCGAGAAAAACGCGGAAGCTGAGAACCCGGGCGACGAGTTTGACGAGGACAAGTTAATCGAGGAGTTTGATAGCCTTGAGGATGAGGAAGACTTGTTCGGCGACCACCATCTTTGCTGCCCCTCCCCAGGAGAAAGCGTCGGTGGCCTCCGCCCAGGTTCGAGCTCAGAACGAGGCGATGCCTGGAAGCGAGGAAAACGCGGAGGAAGAGGATCCTGACCACGACCAGTTAGTCAATGATTCCATGAGTCTTGAGGATGAGGACGACCTGTTCGGTGACGCATTTGTGAAAAACAATACCACCACTCAAGTCCAGCACGATTCCCCAAAGGCTGCCGCTTCGCACACTTCGGCGGCTGTCTTTGCAACTCCCTCCACGACCGCCAGCTCCGCTGCTTCTGGATCTAGTACGACCACCACCTCAATTTTCGTTTCTGGTTCTGGTTCCGGCTCCGGTTCCGCCTCAAGTGCGGCTGCGACTGTCGCTCCTCCTGCCCCCTCGGTGGCCACTTCCGAGGCAGAGATAGAGGCAGAAATGTGGGCTCTCATAGATGCAAATCTGGAGGGCATCCAAGAGGCACCGGAGCTGGCGGTTCCGGGACCTGCCCTTGGAGTTGAATTTAGAGCTGCCTGGTCCGGTGCCTCTAACGTTGCCAGTTTTGCTCCTCCTGGTACTGCCAGTCGTGCCACTTCAACTCCTGTAGCGGGTAGAGCTCAGCCAGGGGTCCAAGCGATGAATGGATACCGAGGTCAGCGTCATTTGACTGTTGCTGGCGCAGGAATGGGCCTCCCTCGGGTGCAGCAACCGCAGATCTACCAGCAGGTTCAACGACCACAGACCCGTCAGCAGGTTCAACCTGTACAAATATACCAGGAGGCCAAGCCTCCACAGACCATTATCAACCGTACACACCCAACGCCCCCTTCTCTTCCCCATCAACCTCTCCCCGAACACGTACGAGGTCGGCCCTCCTACCACGAGCAAGCTCATGATTACAATAAACAAATTGGGCGTGGTCCTTTCCCCGATATGTTTTGTCTCTGGGGACCTGGGTGCGGGTCATGCTGGCAGTGCGAACTGAACGCCTGTGTTGAGATGGAAAAGTGAGAACGAAAAGGGGTTCGTTTCTAGGAGAAACGGAAACCGGGGCAGCCAAGAAATACTGGACGGGAGTGCCGTTGAATGGAAGCATGGTGAATGGGCGCCAAGGCACGGCCGGCCAACATTATATCTCTAGGTAGTCTTCCGGAGGAGTAACGATCTGGGCTTTAAGGTCTCTTGGGTGTTTTTATTTTTTGGGTGGAATAAGCACGGGGCCATGGTCGCATCTCCTGTTTCGCTCATGATAGGGAGCCGATAAAGTGCCATAGTGGGAGAACGATGGTTGATGGAGTAGATTTCTCGCATCTTTTGATATCACCATTAGCGAAATAGCGACTATTCCAATAGCATATCTTTTTCTTCTTCAAGTCAAGAGTAAAATCCTAAGACTGGGTTCTTGTTAGTCCAAAAATGCCCGTGCGGCCACCACTTTCCAGTTGTGCCGCCGATGTGTGCGAGTTTGGTATCATGACGCTCTTCGGGTCGACCCTCGGCTTCAACCTCTCACCTCAACATCACCACTCGATCACTTCTCAACACCACCTCACCTTCAACTCACTTTGGCCTCAACATCGTTTCCATCGCCGACTATGCCGCAGGCTCCACGCAAAATTTCTGCACAGGGCACACAGAAATTTTTTCTATTTAAACCCGGCCCCCGACCCCTCCTCTCTTCTCCCAGACTTCTTCCTCGCTTCATCCATCACCACTTGGACCCAAACTCGACCGCCACCAACCATCTCAACTTTTCCACCCCCTCAATCGCCTTTTCAAATCCTAATTGATTCCCACAACTCTTCCCACAACCTTTCCAACTTTCTCTCCATTCTCCTCCCCAACTTCCTCGTTCGCATTTTCTTCTTCAACTCGCCACCTCTCGCGACATCGCGCTACACTCTCACAATGCAACAGCATCCGCAGCAATTCCAGCACGGCCAATCGCGCCAGCAAGGTCAATTCCCTCAGAATCTGTTCATGCAGCCTGGCAACTACCAGATGCCTTCGCCAATCCAGCACCAGCAGGCCCCGCATCGCGGACAGCGTCGGGTTTTTGCGCAATCCTTCCAGGAGAGCGATCTCCCTCAGCAGTACTTCGGACAGTCGCAGTCTCCTCAGCAGCATGCCCAAGTCTTCCAGCATCCCCAGCAGGCTATGCATCCTCGGCAGGCCATGTATCCTCAGCAGGCGCAACAGAACTGGCAGCAGGGCGGCACTCAGCCTGGCGTCACCAACGAGTCCTTCGACTTCAACTTCAATGCTCAGCAGCAGTTGAGTCCCCATGGCAACTAGGAGAATGCCATGGGAACTTCAAACACCCCGCTGAGCGATTTGAACCTCGAGAACTTTGAGATTGACCAATCTTTGATGTTGGCTGCCAATGACGGCTTCGGCCTCGACAACTTTCAGCAGCAGCCGCAGAACGTCATCTCTCAGAATGCATTCACCTGGCCATCTGAGAACTTCGTCCATGATCAGGCGTCGCAAGTTGCCAATCATAGCCGTGCCAATTCGTCAGTGTCTTTGACTCCTTCGCCTGCCGATAATTCGTATGGTGTCTTCAACAACAGTCCCGCCCAGAATGCGCATACCTCTTTCACCACCACTCCCGTCGTGGATTCGCTCAACACTTTCAACAACTCTCCCGCTGGCAACTCGCCCAACTCTTCCAACACCTCTCCCGCTGCGACTTCGCACAACTCTTTCACCAACAATCCCGTCGAGAGTTCGCAGAGCTCTTTCAACAACTCTCCCGCTGGCAATTCACCCAACACTTTCAACAACTCTCCTGCCCAGAACTTCTCAGCCGGCTGGGGAGTCGAAGTCGGCAACAACAGCTTCGGTGACTTGTCGGCATCTTTCTCTCCTGCGAGCGAGAATCATCAGAACTTCGTTGATCTCACAGGCGACAACGTTTCCTTTGGTCAAGGATCGCAAATTGCCAACTATGGCCAGATCGACCCCTTCGCATCATTTGCCTCGCCGGCTGAGAATTCCCAGCAGCAGGTTTTCAACACCGTACCAGAGAGCCAACACAATGCTCACCAACATCAAGCCTTTGCCAACGCAGCGGGTGCCCAATCTTTCCAGCAGTCCGGCTCTCCTCATATCCCCAACACCCCATCACCGTCTCAACAGTCTCCCGCTCCCGCGCCCAAGAAGTCGGCCAAGAAAAGGGCATCTTTGCCAAAGAGCCCTGCCGCAAAGCGCCCTGCAAAGAGAGCTAGAAAGAACAAGGCTCCCGCCAACAACGAGCAGCTTGTTGATTCTGTGGCTGTCGGCAATGGTCACCTGCTGGGAGACGAAGCTGCCACCGCCGATGTCGACCTCAATGAGTATCTCTTGGGAGCTGAGCTCGACCCCCAGGACTATGCATATGACCTTGATGACCCCCTCCGCACCTTTAGCGATTCGATCCCCCGGAATGTCCCCGTAAACGGAAATGCGCCTGTTCCTGCCACCAATGCGATCTCCCAGGATGTTCCCGTAGACGGAAATGCGCCTCCTCCTGCCAGCAATGGCATCGAGAACGACCCTCTTGTTATATTCCTCAACCAAGAAAATGCGAGACTCAGTGCCATGAAACAAGCCAACCAGGTTAGCATCGCGATTCCCAATATTCTCGATAGGTTGACTGACACAGAACAGCAGGCGCAGTTGAACCACGCGGCGAACATTGAGCCCAACAGCCCTCCCAAAAAGCGTAAGCGCGGCAACTCGACTCGCACGCCAAACGTCGGCGATGCCCCCGCCAAGAAGAGAAAAGTGTCGAAGAAGGCCAAGGCCAAGGGCAGATTGTCCAAGTCGGCTTCCTCGGCCAAGTTCGGTCTCGGCAAAGGCGCGGGCACCGGCCTCAACTCCCCTAGGACCATGTACGTCTTTGAGGATCGCGCCTTCTACGTGATTCCTGCCCGGATCATGCCTGCTTTCCTCGAGTTTGTTTCGACGCCCAGAGAGATTCCGGTCCCGCAGCAGTCCTTCGACGCGCAGCAGTTTGCCATTGAGCAACAACAACAGGATTTTTCTCAGCAACAGCCTTTCGCTCAAGAGCAGCCTGTCGCTCAGCAGCAGCCTTTTACTCAACAACAGCCTGGTCCTGTTGAGCAGCAGTTTTCCATTGAGCAACAACAACAACAACAACAGTCTTTCGCTCAGCAACAGGACTTTGCTCAGCAACAGGACTTCGATCAGCAGCAGTCTTTCGCTCAGCAACAGCCCGCTCCTGTTCAGCAACAAGATCCCTTCCAACAGCAGGCCGCCATTGAGCAGCCAGCTCCAGTTCAAGAGCAGTTTGAGCCTGCCTACGACATCGAGGGACGGCTCCTCACCCTGCTCGAAGACGACGAAGTCAACGAGCAAAACAACGATGACGACCCTTACGCCCCGGCTCCCCGCCAGCCTGTTCCCCTCAGTGAAGCCGCCATCGCCTTTGGCCTCACTAGCCTCTCGACCGAGCATAGCCCGTCGTCCTCTCACAACCCATCGCCTGCTGTTAACACCCCGCCGCCCGCCGCCCCTTCATTTACCCCATCACCAGCGGCCAACGACACCGTCATCAATGCCAGCAGCGACATCGTCATCAATCCCATACCCGAATCCAGCCCTCGTTTCATTCCTAACAACCGTGAGATCATCGCGCGATTCAATTTGACCCCGACAGGTAGCGGCACCGAGCGCGACGCCAGCCACCTGGAGTACTTCATCAACCTGGTTCACAGTAGTGGCCTGTTCGCCTGCGGCCACCACGACGAGATCCCCGGCGGTTTCCGCTGGGAGAGTTGGAAGACTGCTGAGGAGAACTTGCTCGCGCTGCGTCCGTTCTTTGGTACTTTGACCACCAAGGCTTGGTTCGACCAGTGGAAGAAGGGTGAGAATCCGGTTCAGTTGGCCGAGATGGAGGACGAGTAGATGGCTATCGCTCCAGCGAGATTTGGAGCTTGAACTTGGGGAGTGAAACGATTTCTGTTCCGTGAGGTGGAGAGTGGAAGAAGAGTGTCTCCTCTGGTCAGAAGCAAGAACATTGTCTCCTAGTCAAGCACCAGAAGGATTGGCGATTGAATGCTTTCAACGTCCAACAATCACCACCAACAAGTAACAACAACAAACAAGTGGTTTGGTCTAATGTACCGGCCACACAAAGACTTGGCAGATACTGTCAGTTGACAACAGGTCAACAAACAAAGTCGGCAAACAGATCGACAAACGGCACAACGGTTGCGATTTCCTTTTTCTCATTTCATTACTTGCTTTCATCAAACTCGCCATGTTCGGCGCTGCTGTTGAATACAACAACAGCATACACACAAAGATTCATGGCAACAAGACCTTTACATTATCAGTGTGTGGTCACGTCACTTTGGTTCAGACAGGACAGAAAGGTTTTACATATTTCGGATTTGGCACTTGGCACTTAGAAGGAGGGATGATGATTCATGATACCCAGAGATACCCGTGATGCATTTTCAGGCGCTTTTTTCTTTTTCTTTTCTTCTTTGGCAGGGATTCACGGATAAACAGGTACAACGAACGGTTATGAGGTCATGAGGTTACGATTTTACGAGGTTTATGATCATACGAAGGATATGATACATGACAGATTGGTTCTTTCATATGGAACATGGGAAGGCAATCAATATCTCTTAGAAATTCGCTAGGTGCTCTCTCAAGCGTTTACTCCCTATTGAGTTGGAGTCGTTGATGGATGCGCGAGAGAGTAGGGTAGGAAAGCCCTCAGCGGATTACTAGAGAGATCATGGATACGGTTCGGAAATAGCTATTACTTAACGAAAATCATCCAAATTGCACATATAAGCAGCTTCGTGGCGTGACATGTGTGTGTGCTTGAGTTGTTCATCTTCGAGTATTCAGCGAGACTTGCTCCAGCCGTAGCCATTTGGGAACATGTGTCTCTCAACATTTCGACAACTATCTTCCTGCTCGTACTATCTGCCCATCACCATTCCACATCTCTACCCTCCTCCTCCTCCTCCCGCACACTTACTCCTTGATTTTGTTTGCTACCTATGGTTTTCTGTTAGATCATGCTTTACTATTTCGTCCATGTTAGCCACGAATTACGCTTGTGGGGTAGATTGTTTGGGATATTTTGGTCGCGTCAAACTGAAGGAGAATGAAGCCGACGATTTCAAATCCAGAACCACTTGACAAAACAAGCTCGACTCTGCTAGCTCCAGCGAGATGGTTTGACGACGCGTCTTTCACCATAAGAAACAGGTAGATACATCTAGTCAGTGTCGCGGACACCACGAATCCAACTGAATAAATATACACTCACCAACCGTTGCCCACACCCAACTGCAACGCCCAAATTCTCGCCGCGCCCCGACTGTTTTTCTACTCCCCCTTCCTCTCTCCTCGCAGATGACTACTCCAGGCCCTAACGGCTCTCAAAGTGAGAGCCTCCATCCAGCTACATCATCCTCACTGTCTCCGCCTCCTTCATCCCCTGCTCCCCTTGTCCATTCCCAACCCAAGCCACCAACCCCTCTCCCACCGCGAACCACCAGAAGCAAATCCGCCCCCCAAATGTCACCATTGAATACAACAACGTCAGCCACCGCCACCACGACCACGACCACGAAGCCAGCTTTCTCCGAGATCTCCTCACTCTACCAATACACCTGGGACCGCATCGACGACCTCAAAATCATCACGGGCGCCCTCTGCGAGCGACTGATTGCGCTAGAAGACACCGTAACCACCCTGGACGAGGACGACAGTATGGAAATCTTCACGAGGAAGGCTTTCGACATGGCGACGGAGGGGCAGCTGATTGCCCATATTGCAGAGCAGTTTAAAGACACGGGGACAAAGATAGCGGATAGGGGGGGGAGGGCGGGAGTGGGGTTGGAAGAGTGTGAGGGCACTGGGAACGGGAACAAGGATGGGCACAAAAATGGCAAAGGGAATGGTAATGCGAAACAGCATGGGAGGAATAGCCAGAGGTCTACGGTCAGTGATTCAGACACAGACCCAGACTTGTGATCTCTGCAAGCACCGAGTCTTGGAGGCGGAGACAGACGCAGGGGCATGTCAGAACTACTACAGTAATGCCATGTTAGGAAAGAAGGAGGAGTGTTCGTGGGTCCGTGGGGAACCGGCCGTGGGGGAAGTGCCTGGAATTCATGGAGAAAGCGAGGAAACCAAAGACTGAGCGCTGTAAATACCAACACGACCACGAGAGCCGGTTCGAGGTAGTTTACCCGTTCAGATTCAGCGAGGCCTGTACAGTCGTCCTTCGTGGGCACCGGCTACCCGGTCGTTCCCCAGCCCGTTCCCCAGCCTGTTGAAGCCCTCCTGAGCGGACACTCGTCAACTTTGCCAAATTAAACCACGAGACAGACGATCAAATGCCAACTCTACCTGTCAAATGCACCAATAAAGAAGCCTCAACGCTTCAGGCATCCCTGTGAGCTTTGAAGGTCGTCCAAGGCCATCACAAGATGGGGGCGGCGTCGAGGAGCAACCAATGACCCCATCCACACATTGTACCTGTGGCAAAAGATAATGCGGCCCGGGCCGTGGTAGGTCATCGCCATGCACAGTTTCGGAAAGGTGCCTGAGTGCGACCCGTAGGTCGGCCCATGGTACCGCATGGGTGTAAGAACTTCTCCAGTGGGCGCGCTCGGCGAGTATGATTTTGGTCAAAAGCATGAAACCACCACCATGCATCAAGATCAATCGTATCCGCAGTGTGATCTGATGGTTGTGTATTTCGTAAGTGGCCGAAGGAAGACTATGGTCGTGTTGTTTTGGTGGAATTCGGGAGTGTCATGTTCCAGCCTGGTCCGACAAGGCTTTGTTTACTTCAGTCAAGGGTACATGCTTTTCTTGGCCCGAACACCTGAAGATCTTGCTGATCCCCCCTTGACTACCTGCCAAGAGCCATCAAGGTGCATCAACGTGTTTTAGATCCATCGTAGTCGTAAGGCGGATGCTCCGAAACGCTTGTCGTCGGTTGGATGGATGTTGGTCTTGTGATCGTATGGTTGTCCGCTTGGGCCGAGCACACCCGACGACCCGATTAGATCCGCGAGGATACCGCAGATAGATCCCAAGAAGACCAACAGTTGACCTTGCTGAACCGGCCTTTTCTTGAACGGTGTCTTTTTGTAACGATAATCATGGATTCATGTTGAGCGGATCGTGGTTTCGGGAACTGTCCACGGCTTGAGTGGTTGTATAGGTCTGCTCACCACATCCGATATTGTTAGCCGACGGTCATTGAACGTGTAAGTGATAGGGTATCAGTAGCCTCGTAGCCGCGTCCTAACAGCCAATGTTTTGTGACGTCAAGTGAGGGTCTGGACGGTGACCAGGAGGACCCTTCTTTTGGACAGCTGCAGCTACTTGACAGCTTGGAATCCGGGGAGCATGAAGGCCAATGCCGGAAGCAGGCGGCTTTGTCCATCGAACAAGCTGGCAGCATTCCTCCGGACCGTTCCGGTGAATGGGGCCCGACGATAATGGTGTTGCCGAAAGGCCAGGGTTGTAGGTGCATTTTGGGAAACTGACAAGGGGTTTGAATCGTGTCTCGAACTGTCAAGGATAGCTCCTCATCTACCCCGCGAAAAGCTGTTAAGACGATCCCGCGTTGCCCACAATATCAAAGTTAAAGTTGCGGTAAGTTCGGGCAATGACGGTGTTGGTTCCTTTTTACCCCCTTTTCCCCAGATCCACTGTGGTTCGCGTTCCATCGAGGACGTTGTCCAGCAAGGCACAAGCTGGGATAGGGGAGTGTTTTGTTGATGTTGGATTATCGTGGCCGACCAGCCAACCAGCAGCACCGGCCGAAAGATGCCAAGCAGGACGAATTGAAGGATTGGGATCATGTGTGGCTGCTGTTGATATCGAGTCTTTTTTCTAGCTGTGGCTTCACTTGTGGCGCAGAAACAGCAGGGAAGAGCTTCAAGCCTTCTCAAAGCTCAAGTGGAGCCGAGATGAGCTGCCGAGTGGGAGCTATGGCCATGCAATCCACTTGGGAGCGAGATCATGACGAATGATTCTGTCATCAAAGATAGAGAGCTTCGATTGTATCTTCTCTCTCAAGAGTACACATAAAACAAAGCGAATGAATTGAACAAATTTGAGAGGATAGAGGGAGCCAACAAATGTCTTGAAACTGACACCGTGCACCCTCTCTTGCAGACTGCAGCTCCGCCGCGGCTGGGGGTCTCGGCGAGAGGGGGACGGATGGGGAAACGGCGAAAATGGAGGACAGTCATGGTCGTCGGTCTTGAGCCGAATGCCTCCAAACTCTCCCGTAGCCCGTGTTCCTTACCGACTGTCTTGGTTTCCATATTCCGCTCCGTATCTTAGCGGATGCCCCGTGTCAGCTGAGCAGGTCCTTGTTAGTTGGTTACATCCATTGTCGTTTGTTGATGTTGATGCTGGTAATGATGGTGTTGACAGTCAGTCTGGGACGGAGGACGGAGGACGGCATGCAACGCGATGCGTGAGCGATTTCGAGCTGTCAATAGCTTGATAAGAGCCAAGCAGTCCAGACGGAAAGAACCAGCCTGATCCCCGTTGCCGATTTCCCCTACCAGCAAACAAAGGCCCGATGAGAAAACATGTTCTCTGGGAATTTTGGCGCCTGGCCCGTTAGCCTGGTACGAGACGGGCGTCGCGGCCCCCGGTGACGGAGTGTCATGGGCTTTTTGGGGCAAGGCCTGGGCTCGCAGTTGGAGCAGTCAGAAATGTCAGCATCGACATCTTCGTATTACAAAGACTGAACCCGTGAAGCACACAACGTAATCGCAATCCACGAATTCTCCGGAAGGACCTGTCACGTTGCTACTCCCGTCGGCGGCGTCAAAGAAGGATGGGCATCTCTTCAAGCCAAGGGCGCGGCCGAGTACGGCGTACCCTTTGTGCAAGGGTGGAGAGTGAGGTACTGCGCTAACACCACGCGCCAAGCCATTGAAGAGTCACCCCACTTCATCCCACCATGTCCCACCACAGCCCACCATACAGCGGTGATGATGCAACCGCGATGGGAGGCGGCTGGTGGGATGGAAGGAACGAGCAAACCACCCAACAAAATTATGTCGCTCATGCCACCACGGTGACATTGGCAGGCATTGGAAGCGTTCCTCTTGGCAGGGATGATGAGGATCTCCTCTTTTGCCCCTCCTTGCCGCCCGGGGATTACATACTAAAAACCAGACTGGACACGAGCAGGGCAGCTGGAGTCGGCTGGGAAACCGTGACTTAATAGATACAAGAATCTCCTCCGCCTCCCAACTTTTTTCTTTCTTCCTCCTCTTGCTTCATCATCATCCTCGCGATACCCTCATCTTTCCAACCAACAAACCACATCAGGTATGTTGTGACTGCCCCTGCACACCTACCTAGAAACACGGAAACACCTGCCCCTCCTTCATCCCAAACTTCCTTCCTCAACACTTCCAAACATGTCACTTCAAGTTGTCAGCGGCGGCAGCAGCAGCAGAAGCAGAAGCAGCAGCTACCCCGCACCTCCTTCGTTCCCTCCTGTCCCCGTCCCATCCATACTCGGCAGTTCCTCCCACCTTGCTGCCAAGCTGCGTACAGCATCTGTGTCTGCGTCTGTTTCCCAAAGAAGTGGACGAGACTCGGATCTGTCATGGATGGCTGGTGGTAGTGGTGGCATTGGAAGGATTGTTTGGAATCCTTCCACCCCGATCCTGCCTGCAGTCGGTCCTTCCATCTTTGGACGCCCTCGTCCAACTGTTCTGCCACGCAAACATGGCAACGAGGGAACTGGACCGAAGAGGAAGGAAGGGCAGGCAGACAAAGTCCGGCATAAAACCCAGACTTTTCCTCAACCTCCAAACACTTCCTTCATCCTACCACTCATCGTCTTGCAACCTTCAACAACTTGCTTCCAAACGTCTTGATACTTACCAGTCTTCACTCCAGCAGTCAAAATGGTCGTCAAGGTCGGCATCAACGGTTTCGGCCGTATCGGTCGCATTGTCTTCCGCAATGCCATTGAGCACGATGACATCCAGATCGTCGCTGTCAACGACCCCTTCATTGAGCCCAAGTACGCTGTAAGTTGGCCTCGCACACATACATCCCTTGTCTCATATGACACTCAGACTCTGACCATCATCCCTCTTACAGGAGTACATGCTCCGCTACGACACTACCCACGGCGTCTTCAAGGGCACCATCGCCGTTGAGGGTTCCGACCTCGTCGTCAACGGCAAGAAGGTCAAGTTCTACACTGAGCGCGACCCCGCTGCCATCCCCTGGGGTGAGACCGGCGCCGACTACATCGTCGAGTCCACCGGTGTCTTCACCACCACCGACAAGGCCTCCGCCCACTTGAAGGGTGGTGCCAAGAAGGTCATCATCTCTGCCCCCTCTGCTGATGCCCCCATGTACGTTATGGGTGTCAACAACGAGACCTATGACGGCTCCGCCAACGTCATCTCCAACGCCTCTTGCACCACCAACTGCTTGGCTCCCCTCGCCAAGGTCATCCACGACAACTTCACCATCGTCGAGGGTCTCATGACCACCGTCCACTCCTACACCGCCACCCAGAAGACCGTCGATGGTCCTTCCTCCAAGGACTGGCGCGGTGGCCGCACTGCTGCTCAGAACATCATTCCCAGCAGCACTGGTGCCGCTAAGGCCGTCGGCAAGGTCATCCCCGACCTCAACGGCAAGCTCACTGGCATGTCCATGCGTGTCCCCACCGCCAACGTCTCCGTTGTCGATCTTACCGTCCGCATCGAGAAGGGTGCTTCCTACGATGAGATTAAGGAGGTCGTCAAGAAGGCCGCTGAGGGTCCCCTCGCTGGCATCCTTGCCTACACTGAGGATGAGGTTGTCTCTTCCGACATGAACGGCAACCCCGCCTCTTCCATCTTCGATGCCAAGGCTGGTATCTCCCTCAACAAGAACTTCGTCAAGCTTGTCTCTTGGTACGACAACGAGTGGGGCTACTCTCGCCGTGTCCTCGACCTCATTTCCTACGTCGCCAAGGTCGATGCCTCCAAGGCTTGAATCGGTTGCGTCCCCGCACGGTTATGAAGTAATGGTATTTTCCTAGATATGAAAAAAAGGGCAATGATTCCATGGGATTGAACTCGAGCATGTTGGATCTCGGGCAGTCCTGCTTATAGTAAAATAATATCCGAACTCAAATAGATACCGAGTTCAACTTCAATTCTGTTCCGAATCGCGCATTGTGATACGATTTGTGTTTGCTTAGACTTCGGTATCTGAATGGCTGTGGTCATTTCAGTTCACTGTGCAATCTTGTGCCATGGGTCACAACTAGTTGCTCCCGGGCCTCCCGGCGACGGTTTACCAGCAGTGAACTGCTCTAGAGCATTGAATCAAGAGCCTTCGGTGAGGGTAAGTATCAAACGCGTATGCCGAACAGTAGACAATACCTTGCTAACCTGATGTCTTTCTTGATGGGACCTACTACCTTCGATGGATTGACCAAACTCAGAACATCCAGTGGCCTGAGAACACGATGTCCCTGAACAGTTGGTGATTTGGCAATTCCCATCAGTGGTATGACATATGACAACATGAGGCGAAGTTGAAGAAAAACGGGGTGGGTGGTATTCACTGTCACCGTTACCGTCGTATCGACGTGAGTGTGGTCTGACTACGCCTTATCAGGCAATACGATCAACGGTCTACACAGTATCCGTTTGCCGCCCGCTGCCGCCCGCTTGCGTGGTGGACGTCAAGGTGTCAAGGGTCTTTCATCAGTCGTCAAAAGGGCATGATACGCTTCTAGACCGTCAGGGTATTTCGGGTATTTACCTACCTCTAGACCGTCAAGGTATCTGATCGTCCGCCACGGAATCTGGGACTGGAGGTGTCAGGTGGGAAAACAGAAACAGGAGAGTATGGATGAGGCGGCAAACTTGGGAACCTTGATGGGCCTGCCCTGCCTTGACAGGGCAGCGTTATTAACACTGATGGATGACCATGACTACCTTGACGGCTGAGGAAGTCCCGATTGTATTAGGTATGGATGGATGGATGGTCGGGAAGAGCGAAAGGCGAAGGGCGAGAGTCTATCAGGTGGGTGTAGAATGAAAGGCGAAAAGCGAAAAAAGCGAAAAAGCGAAAAGCGAAGATTGGAGGGTGACGCTCACGAGAGCACGAGAGCAAGAGGATGGGAGCACGAGAGCAAGGGGATGGGACGGTGCAATATAGTGTCAATGAGGCTGGAGGGAAGTGGGAACTGCTTTGGTAGCCGAGGACTGACGAAGAGCACCACCGTCACCGCCATCACCATCAACGACAGTAACGACAGTAACATTTTTGCCGTTCACCTAGCATACTATAATGATTAGGATGGAATTGTATGGATGACGTTGACAGTGAGAGGAAGGATGAAAAATGCCCACCGAGTTGGTTCTGTGTTGTTTCCTTGTTGGTGGTGTTGATGACACCTCAGTTCAATGTATGATACTCTGGAAACTTGGAGGTTTAGGAAACAGTAAAAGGAAGAACAGGGAAATCTTGAACAGGACGGAAGATTGTTGCTTTGAACACAACTCATTATTCTCATTCATGCCGTTCTCCTATCTACCGTTTTTGATCACCAGAGGAGGTAAGACAGGCACACGATATGCAACCAAACACATCACTAGAATGAAGAAACCACTTTTAGTGTTTTTTTTCCTTTTTTTTTTTTCCCCGCTTTGTATCTATCTATGTTTAGCCGATTGTTGAGAAACCATCCATGAAATTTGCAGTCCTAGTACCAAACCAAACGAACCGTCTATTTGTATGCACCCATACCACGAATTGTACTAAAGAGATCGTCAATAACAGAACATGAGAAAGCAACAACCCAGTCCGATCAAGCTCTGTTACCATCAATGACCATCGATGATTTGTCCGTCTCCTCCTTCCACTAAAAAGCAGCACCCCCCAACCCTTCCCCCGCCAAATTCTTCAAGCTCCGCTCACTCAAATCACTCTTCAACTCAAAAGCTTTACTCTCCCTCTCCATCTTGCTCCACATCCTCAAGCTCCTCCTCAGCTTCTCCTTCTTGGCATTCAACTCCTCCCTAATTCTCTCTTCATCCTCCATCAGCTTGCGATGGTGCGGGTCCAAGTCCTTGGTGACGCCCGTCAACATGGCCGAGCCGGTCGACGGGTCCAGCTTGCCGACGCCGGGGATGAGCGGGGGCATGGTGGACATGAGGGATTGCGCGAGGGTGAGGGACTGCTGATGGCCACGCGGACCGTGGTGGCCATGGGAGTGGGCGTGGGCGGCTGGGCCAGTGGGTGGATTGAAGGGCTTTGCGGAGCTGCTGAGGGAGGGAGATGGGGAGGAGGTGGAGGCGACGCCTCCTGCGGCTGCGGAGGCGGAGGCGGATGATGTAGCAGCTGCGGACGCGCGAGGGCCGGTGGGGATGTTGTTGGCGTTGCTGGGACCGGTGGGCGGGCCGGAGGAGGGCGAGACCGATGCGGCGGGACCGTTGGTGTTGCTGTTGGCGGCAGCATTGTGACGGGAGATGCCTGACCAGCTGTTTCCTCCACGTCCTCCGCGGGGCACGAAACCGCTTCCTCGAGGGGGAGGCACGTAGCCACGGGGTCCCGAGGGTGGTACGGGCGGACTGGAGGTGTCAGGTCGGGACGGACCGCTGGGAGTCTGAGGAGGATGACGAATTGCAGGGCTTGCTGATGGCGCTGCAGGCGGTGCCAAGTTCCTCGTTGCCGCAGGACCGGTGGGTGGTGCTCTCAAAGCCGCTGGGCCTCTAGGGGGCGACTTAACGGGAGTGGGAGTGGGAGCTGGTTCTGGTGCCGGTGGCCGTTGCTCTTGCTTGGGTGTCTCACGCACAGGAATAGGAGTAGGCGCGGCCGATTGTGGAGGGGATCGCGGTGCAGGTGTAGGTGCCTCTGTCTGGGCCTGTACCGACGCCGGTGCCGGTGCCGGTGCCGGTGATTGAGGTCTTGATCGGTCATCTCTTCTTTGGCGAGAGCCCGGACGCGGCGAAGATTTGCCGGACGCAGAGCGAGACGCAATGGCAGATGAGTTAACTGAATCTCTGGGCGGCGGGGGTGAAGCCGGGCGTCGATAGGCAGGGCCTGGATAACGATCGTCCTGGTCACGAACACGGCGTTCGGGAGATCGGAACCGAGGACGATAAGATCCTCCACGCGGCCCGACAGGTGGTGTCCTTCTCAGTGCTGAACGATTCCGGCGAAGTCTGTCTCTGTTGTCAAATGGTGACCTGGATCTTCTCCGTATTTCGAAATCCCGCCGAGGAGGTGATCGAGCCCTCTCAGGTCGCTCATCGCGACGGGGAGAGGCAAATCTGGGCGGAGGGCTTCTCCTGGGAGGGGGACTCCGTCTTGGTGGTGAAGGGCTGCGAGGAGGAGGGCTGCGAGGACGGCTCCTGCTACGATCTTGTCTTCTCCAAGTGTTCTCCGGTTCCCTGGACCTATCTCGCGGGCGCCTGTACCGGTCACCCATTCCGCCTGCGCGATCTCCCATGCGATCTCCCAAACGGTCTGGCATACGGTCTCCCATACGATCGCCGATACGGTCCCCCATGCGGTCACGAATGCGGTCTCCTAGACGGTCTCCGAGACGATCTCCCAGCCGGTCCCCAACGCGATCAGCCAGGCGATCGCCTACACGATCTCCGATACGATCGACCAAACGGTCTCCCACACGATCTCCTCCGCGTTCTCCCATACGATCACCCAGCCGGTCACCACTACGCGAACGGCGGCGTGGGGATCTACTTGGAACATAACTGTCGCTGGCGCCGGGCGGAGTACGGCCTCGGTCTCTCAGGGGACTGCGAGTGGCCCGAGGCGACCGATCTCTGTTGTACGGTCGGTAGGATTCGCCCGCTCCATACCTCCGAACTTCCCCATCTTCGTATCTGTGCGAGCCATCTGTTAGAACGCACTCCCTGGCTATAGGTTGAGCTCCAAAATGCAGTCATGGTGTGGGCCCGCTAGGCCAGTACGAGCTTGAGAATAGGAGAAAAAGAAAAGAAAAGAAAAGAAAGAAACCCGAACCATAATTAAACCCCGGCAGCATGGATCCACAAAAGCAAAAGACAGTGACGCTCTAAGACTGTCAAGCAGAACTCGCCTTCTTGGGGTCTCGCGTCCCGTAGTAGGGTGAAGTTGTCCTTCCATCAAAGAAAGCGGCCATGTCGCAATTCTTTGACCATGTCAACATATGTTGTGGGACCCGGAAAAGTTGCCCGTCCGTCGGCGTCATAGGTCCTTGGCAGGATAACCTTGCCGAAGTGTTTCGGCTTTTTTCGCGAGTCTGACCTCGCCGCCTTAGGAGTTGGAGACCTCTCCCGTTTTCTGCCCCTGGTGTCCATTTCAGCGGTAGCCTGGGCAGTGTCAATGTCCTTGACATCAAAACCCACAGCCTGGGCAGCATGGGCAGTCGATTGGTTCAAGGGCTGAGGGTTGTCCTGGGCAACTCCTTCGGGCGGACTGGCTTGCTGCTGCTGCTCGACGTTCGACATGCCTTGCCGTGAGGAGGACCCATTCCCCCCCAGCACCTCGATCCAGTACTGCCTCTCCTCCGAGGTCATGTTCGGGATCCATCCAAGCGAGTTTGGAGTATGGCCCAGAGAGACAAAAATCTCTGTTAAGTGGGCTTGTTCTGACATCGTTGAATACGTTGAGTCAAGTTGATGAGGGTAACGGTAACGGTACGAGCGGGAGATGAAATATCGAGGTCGATAGTGATTGTTCAGGACGGTCCGAGAAAGTTTGCGAAGCCGGATCTTCCAAATTTGTGATGATGGTCGAGATGGCGGATGTGTTGTTTATAAAGGTGAAAGCCGTGGGATTGATGAACTCGTCGGTTGTCGGGGCTTTGAGCCGGGTCCGAGAGAGCTTTTGAAGGCAGACAAGTGACCAAAGTGGCCATATTTTTCGGCGTTTAGGACTTTTAAACAACCGTACAGGCATGAGTGAGGCCCTTGGGGCTGTTGAGCGGCGGGCATGTCGAAAAAGAATTTGGCGTTGTAGAGTCCGGTCCGCATGCATGGATGCGGCTCGATCCCTCCCAGAATAAATCTCGAAGTCCGTCCTGACGCCGTCCTCGGTGTCCCGACACTGCTGATACAATGCAGCAGACACACGTGTTCCTTCGCCAATGTTGCTTTGCTGCTCAGTGTTGATGTGGGCAATGAAACTCCGATGGTCGACTCCCCGTTCGCTTGTCCGATCCCCAGCGTCGCCCTGCCTCCAACGGGCAGCAGCAATACCGTATTGCGTATCTATCCACATCCTCCCCCTCGCCCCTTCTCCGAGTACCGCATGAGTCCCATGATATCATCACTTCCGCCACTCGATGAGTCCATGCTGCAGGTCGTTTCCGTCGGTTCCCATTCCATTCAAGTCTCAATCGGCATTGCCAAAGGGCGTGTAATTTTCCTTTGAATTTCTCACTTGAGAAAAAGATATGAGTAAAAACAAAAGCTCGCACTGGCGTCCCCCACCATCACTAAACAACACCAACATTAACATATTGACAACCAAAAAAAAAAAAACTTACCTTCTACTTCTCTCCATGGCCACAGCATCGGGCGGTGGTCCCCCCAATAAAGGCGTATGGCTATGGTTTCTAGCAGAGTTATGCCGTGCTGCAGGCCCGCGGTGGTGGTGATGCTTGAAGGGGTAATCTGGTCGCATAAGGGGTGGTTGTTGACCTTAACGCAAAGATCGGCGACGAATAATGGGCAGCTGAAGTATGAGCAGATTAGGCGGTTGTTGGTGTGAAATGTCGTCACTCTGTTTGGTATGCAAGTAGAGATGTTGTTGTTTGGAAATGTGAGATTGAGGCTGCAAGGCGAAAACGGAACGAATCGATGACCGCGATTCGTGGTGCAGTGTGAACCGTCCACTGTTGTCCGCTGAAGAGGAGTGCCCGCTTAAAGTTTTGCCTGCCGGGAACTCAGACCGACCTTCGTTGCTAGCGCGGACACGCAGTCACGTGGATGGGTGTCGCCAAAGGGGCCCTACAAACCTCCAACCGTGGCAGCGTGGCTTGGCCCAAATCCGCCACGGACATGAAGGAGGCCAAAGCGCATTTCAGACGCGGCCTGGCCGAACACACGCGTCGGGTCGCTACAAAGCACTGGCGGGTGGCAATTCTCAGGGTTAGGGCTCAATGTAAAAGGTAAGCATTCACCAATGAACCAAAGTCTTCTTTGAGCGAGTGATCACGACCCACTACGATAAAAGAAGGAGACTAGTAAACCGGAAGTTGTACGATGGTCTGATAGTACGGAAATCGAAGATGGTGGTTTTTTGTAGCATGTCAACCAAGTCCACCTCCGAACGAGTCACCGGACCGCAGAACCCGGGAGGGCAAAAGCGCTGTTGCTACGTACTCTAATACGATCTATGTGCAACGCGATAAGGTCTTACCTTCCCTAATCAGACTCTGTTTCATCGATAGAACGAAGAGCAGGCCATAAATTCACCAACCCTAGAACACCAGATGATCGACCTTGGCACCAAAGTATCCTGATAGCAAGGCTCTAGGTAGATCAAAATATCAAGTATTGTAGCCTAAGCTATCACCGCAACAGCTTGCAGTCGCTATCAGCAAGACTGCAGCTGGACCAGCTTCCAAGGCTTTGTCTATCCCTCACGCATCCTCAACCATCTCATCCCCCAATTTCTCCTCCTCTGGCACCATCCTATCAACCATCCAATCCTGAACGTCCTTGAAGTGCTCGCTCATCATGCGACCCAATCCGCTCACGTTGCTGCGAATGACCGAACCGAATCGGCGCTTCATAACCTTCCGACTCAAGTCGGCATCTGCCCAGCATGCATGGTCCGCCGACACGTAGACCCGGGAGTGATCCTTGTACCACGATGAAAGATCGGTGTCGACATCCGATTTGACGGGACGGAGGTTACCGTTGACAAAGTTGACGACTCCCGAGATTCGCGATTTCACGTCTGTAGGGGTTGAAGAACCACATGTCAGTAATCATAGCCTCAAGGGATATGGGAGAAGGGGACACGGTGGAAAAAACGATGTACATACCTCTGTTGATGAGCAGGAGCTTGACCCCGAGGTAAGCATTGCCGACACCCATGAGGAAGATGTCATCCACGTTGTCGTAGAGTTGGAGATAGTTATCCCAGATGTAGCACATGAGCTCCTGGATCTGCGCTTGTTGCGTCCGCTCGTCCACCTTGGGGGCAAATGACTCCGTATCCTACACGTTGAGGTTAGCACCATCTTTTTCCACGTCTTGTCGGGCATCGCTTTCTCTACCTCTGGGTGTGTGATGTATTGAGGGATATTGATATCGAAGACACCAATCTTCCTGTTGATAGCCCACTGGATGTACTGCGGGATACTATCCGTCTGTATTCTGTGTTAGCTTGTACTGGCGCAACGGCCGGAAGATGAAGAGCTTACAAGCCAGGAGTCGTGCGGCTGGAGACTATTGTCAAGGGGGTCTGGCTGGGCGTGCAATTCTGGTCTATGGGAACACACAATTAGCTCGGTCCAACACGGAGAACCCGGTTGTAACTTACGGATCATGGATGACTACAAGAAGCTTGCGAGCTTCACTTGCGTTCCTCGTAACCAGCACCTGATTCTCAAAGGACTTGAAAAGCACATCGCGCTGGATGTACAGCGGGAACATGCCAAACTTCTCCGAAAGGTTGAAGCGCTGAGCTGAGCGGACAACATCATGTAACCTTTGGCCACCTTGGCTCTGCATCTCCTGAACATCTACGATGCCTGGTCGCATGCATTCCCAGTACGGTGCTTGGTACGCCTGCACCTTAGCCAGGACCCGGGCAGCCTCCTTGTTGATCTTGGGAATATCCATCTTCGGGGGCGGTTCGCCCATGAGCGTACGGGCTACGGCCAAGGCTGACTTGGAGATGGCCTCAAGGTTATAGCCGCCTTCTAGACAGACCGCCACCTTTCCGTTGGCCAAAGACATGAGCATATGTGTCATGTGAGCGTAGCAAGCTGGCGATACAAAGCAAGCACCCAGCTCATCGCCGTCGGCAGCGTCGAACCCGGCGGAGATGATGACGAGGTCGGGATCGAACTCATGGGCAATCGGCATGACAATCTTTTGGAAAGCTGCCATGTACTCGCCGTCACCCATCCCTTGGTCATGCCAGCCAATGTTGACGTTCTTTCCCAAGCCCGCCCCTGCTCCGCAGTTCTCGATACTGCCATCTGGCGTCATCGGGTTATCGGGTTTTCCGGGGTAGAACGAGCCGTTCATGTAAACGTGTAGCGAGATGTAAAGAATATTCGGGTCGTCGTAGAACATGTTCTGGATGCCATTGCCATGGTGAACATCCCAATCCAAGATCAGTACCTTGCGGCAAATCTCGGGGTATTCGGTCTGGCAGATCTTGGCTGCTATTGGGACGTTGTTGAAGAGACAGAAGCCCATAGGAGCGTCGAACTCTGCATGGTGGCCCGGCGGACGGATAACCGCAAAAGCATTCTTGACATTACCGACAACCACGCTCTTGCAGGTCTCAATAGCACCTCCAGCCGAGATCAAGGCTGCCTCGAACGTCATACTCCCGACGTAAAGGGAGTCTCTACCTTGATCCATGACTGTAGAGAGACGCCGGAGCTCTGATGTCGGTTTTTGTGACAGATCTTCCACCCATCGGAAATGCTCAGGGTGGTGGACGAGGCAGATCTCCTCTTTGGTCGCGTGTCGGGCCGGGATGCGCCACATGTACCTCCTCGGGTCGGTGTGGATGACCTTCTTGAGGTCCTCATCATTGCCAGTAAACACGAGACCTTCCCTCTTGAAGATCCTCATGATATGCTCGATACGAGACGGGTCTTCAGGGTGGTGGGGGTTCGGGCCAAAGTCGGCGTTGGCGTGAAGCTTCATACGATCGTCGTAACAGCATCCTGTCGGAAGGAGACCTCGTCGCTTTAGGCGAGCCGGATAGACAAACGGGTCTTTCTCGTCGGATAGCTTTTCGTCCTTCTCTTCTTTGACTGTGCCGGTCTGGTCATGGCCATTCGGTTCTGTTTTGGTGAAGCCATTACTTGTTGGCGGAACGCCAGTTGTGGCAGAATAGTCCTCTTGGCCGTCCATCACGACATCATTGTCGCTGTCGACCATCTTGAAATGGCCCGTCCTAATGGACGATTATATGAAGGGTTAAAGTAATAATGCCGGTGTCAACTCTTGAAACCTGCTTGACAGTATTAGTAAAGTGCAAGGTGAATGACCGGACAAGCAAGTGAAAGGCGTGCCAAGTTGTCCACCGGGACCTGGCAGCAAGGCAAAGGGCGGCGTGCTGCTTGAGAGGTAGAGGCATAGGTTGCTGCGGTAGAAACAACAAGCAACGAGCAGGGCGAGGGGAAGCGTGGCCGTCTTGGGCAGTAAACTCCTTGGACCGTTTAATGATAGACATTGAAAGACGCTATCGTCAACGGGGGTGAGGATGAGAGAAACAGCAGCCCCCCAACACAGTGATCGCTCATAATATCTGCCACCTGAAGCATACCTATCACCCTGTACCTTCATCATGGGAGAAGATATCAAGAATGAAAAGCAATGTGTGAGGTGGGCTCCGAGTGTGTATAGGGACGGGATGAATCGTGCCGACTACCGGGCGTCTCAGGAGTGAAGCGGGCAAGCCAGACCCGGGCCGGACACTTGCGCCGCGAAACCCTTCGGCGCCCCTCAACCACAACCCAAAAGAGCAAGAATGATATGAGACCATCTTGGCTCAAAGGTGAAGCTTTCCAATGGCTCCATCTCTCAAGCGGCTGACGCGCCGCCGTGACCAAGGCGGAAGGGAAGGAAGGGAAGGGGCAGCACCTAAGATGGGGATGGAACGATGGTGACGGGAGTATGGCTTACCTAGCTTATGGAAGAATTGCCGGTGCATGCCTTTTTGAAAAGGAAGGAAGACAGGAAACAAGAAGAAATACTGAGTATGTGCTCAAATCCAATTTCGTGTGCGCATAATTTGCTGAAAAGAGAGGGCGGAATAATGCTGAAGGAGAGGGGGGATGCAGAAAGTATTCAAGTGCTGCTGCTTGAGGCGTTTGGGGGACGACGGATCGGGATGTGTTTGGTGTTTGGTTGTGATTGTGGTGTTGAAGTCTAGAAATTGGGCAATTGGCGGGCGGCCAGGCACTGCATGCCAGCTAGGCAGGCACGCAAGGAGCCCCAACTGTCCCGCTCTTTCCGCCACTGTTTTGGAGAGAACAGGTCCCCTGTAGCGAACTTTACCAAAACAAAGCTGGAAGTGAAAGTGGGAGCCTCCGTCATCAACGCTCTCATCCGATATCGATGAACCAGAGTCATGGTCAAAATAATGGTCGCTTACCTCCAACTTGATTGAACCTGTAGTTTCTCACCATCTGATTGACTGCGTTTGCCTTTCAGGTTGAGGAGCATTGCCCTGGGCATCGGCCGCCGTTCTTCTTCATCCCTTGTCTTTGACATATACTACCCAAAGCCACCGAGGCTTGCCTCATCTGCGCTCTACAGACACGACTAGTTGTCAGGAAATCTAAAGGTTCTTGGTAATTGTCTTAAAAGCCGGTCGTGGGCTATAATAAACATACGGAATACTTTCTCCTCTCCTCGTCTCGAGGTAAACATGAAGTTCCCTGACCGTCTCCCTTCAACATGACCAAGATCAGGACCAAGAACAGCAGCCACCAGTCTGTAGCTTTATGTTGTGTCCATTTTCAAGCCAGCACTCTATAAGCTGAGTGCTCATCCACCAACCCATCACGCTCTTCTCTCTCTTCCCCGCCAAAAGGGGACAGCTCCACCATTTGTTAGAAATGTTGTACAATGCAAATCGATTTCCTTTCTTTTTCCCGAACCAGACCAAACCAGCCAGCCAGTAAAAGTACAAAAAACTCCTTCATTACCCCTAAACCTTAAGGCGTGTGTTGATTTGATGTGTCGCAAGCAAACATGATGAAATAGTGTTGTGAGAAGCTCTCGCTCTCTCGCTCTGCCTCTCCTTCCTCTAAGCAAAGAGCTCCCGGGTATCCAAGACATCCTTCTCCTTCTTCGCCTGCGCCGTGAGGGTCTCGAGCTTGCCGAGCCTCTCCTTGACCTGCTCCGTCCTGGCGTTGTGCCTGCCGGCCTTGGCCTTGCGCAGCTCCGAGCGCACCTGGTTGGGCGAGATGAAGCGCTTGTTCTCGTAGATGATGGGGCCGCCGAACGCGCCCTCCTGTATGATGATGGGCGTTAGGACGAACCGGGGGCCGATCTCGACCAGGCTGACGTCTGTGTCCTTGAACAGCTCCGCGTTGGGCGCGCCCTTTCTCTTTTTCGATGATGACTTTTCCTCAGAAATGTCGTTTCCTTCGCTGTCCTTCTCGTCCTTGGCCTTCTCCACCTCCCGGACCTCGTAGTTGCGCACCCAGATCTTGCCGTCGGCGATGCTGAAGCTCATGACGTGGTCGACAAACGGTTTTGACTTGCGCGCGCCCTGGGGAATGCCAAACATTTGCAGGAACACCTCCTTGATGACGCGGTAGTGAGGCTCTTGCTCGAAGGCGAGGTCGAAGGAGAGGAGTGGCCTGGAGCCCTTGAGGCAGTTACCTGTGAAGTGAAGCTCTTCCATGGTGTGCACTGTGCTTTTGTTAGGACCAAATGATTCTTCTCTGGGAATGGATATCTCTCGGATATGGGCTGTGCTCACAGTTTTGGGCATGGAACTTGACTGTAGGGCCGTTGGGGACCTTGCTGAACCACATGTACAAATCCTTGCCCTTGCGCGCCTCGAAGAACATGACGTTGTTGCAGTTGTAAAGCTCGGCGAGCTCGTTCAGTTGGTAAAGCTTGGACTTGGAATCGAACTTGACGTCTTTGCGGCCGTGGGGGAGCATCGCTGCGAGATCGTTGAGGAGATGTCTGTGTCTGTAATCGGGGCGCAAAAGCAATTAGCATGTTGCAATTGACCCTTCTTTCTTCCATCTTGCAGGTATGTAGGATCCATATGTACCTGTAGGTAACGCCTCTGGACGAGAGAATCAGAACTCTCTGCTTGTTCTTCCGGAAGCCGCCATTGGTGGTGTTGTTGTCGTTCTCCTCTGTGTCCTCGACCTTCTTGGCGCTCTTGGAGAGCGACTTGTAAACGGCGGCCATTTTTGGTTTGTGCTTGTCGTTCTTTGGGTATCAAAATCGGGCGAAGGACAAGGGTGACTGAAGTTGGTGGTTGTGGTTGAAGTGATGACAGAAAAGCAGAATGCGGATCGCAAACCATCAATGCCCCATCCACGAACCGTCGCGGGCGAAGCGCAGCCAGGGCCCTTCTCAAAAAAAGTTCGCCGGCCAATGGCAGCCCCACTCTGATAAGCTTTCTTATCTTACTAGCGCCCCTGTCCTGTGCTTGGAACAGCCGCTGAAAGGCTGAAGGCGGTCGGCGGTCTGGGTACCCGCATTTGTCTCACTGATGGACCTGGGGCTGGAATCCGGACCCCCAGATTCTGGGGATTCCACAGTCAAAGTTCCACGCGTTCTTCTTGTCCGCCCTGGGGGATGGGACTGGCCTGTTGTCCGCACTCAAACCCACCACAACCGTTTTCCGGTGACGCGAATGATGACTTGGATGTTGACTTTTTCCGCTGTTGCACCAAATGTCATAGCTGGACCCTACAAGATTCCCCTTACGTACTCTCGATGAGTGGGGATGTGGATGCAATAGATGGACAAGTTGACAAAATGGAGCAATGGAAGGTTGAGTCAAGGGCTGTTTAACCCCCATAGTTCATTTCAACTATAAATAATACCTTTCGTAACCCATGCGCAAGTGATGGCTTCGTTAACCACATTGAGGAAAATTCCAACGACCAGCACGGGGGAAAAGGGAAGAAAGGGGTAGTAGTAGTAATAACAACAACAAAAAGGAAAGGCTGGAAGACGAGCATCCCTTCTCCCCTCCCCGAAAGCCCAAAAAATAGAGAGAAAAAGAAAAACAGACCATCCCATCGGCGACCGTGATGTAATAAGACTGGGCAAGGTCCGTCCGTACTTTTTCCCCGATGCTGCTCTTCATCCCTCATGAGCTTCATGTCAGACATATGTGACGCCGTTGTTGATTCGGCACCCTGTTGTACCCTGCTGCACCCTGCACCTCAACCCTTTATGGCCACTCGGTTCCCGGCCCGGAGAATCAAGCACCTCCTAACAGCAGCCAGACTTCGCCTGGGCGTCGTTCCCGGTCTGGCTGAGCGTGATGCTCTGGCCAGCCAGGTGTGGGTGGCTCTCGGTGGACCCGCTGGGGCCGTTGTCGAAGTTCTTGGTCGACACGATCTTGTAGATTTCTGAACAAAAGATCACATATTAGCGCCAAGTTCGCGCCAAAGCAGCTACTTGGAAACACATTACCAGTCAAAATGTTTTGGAACGCAAGCTCGACGTTTGTGGCGTCGAGGGCTGAAGTCTCGATAAAGGATAGATGGTTTTCCTCTGCGGTTCTCTCTGTCAGTTTTCCCGAGCGACAATGTCGTCATTGCTGTGATGCGCAACGTACCGGCAAACTTCTTGGCATCCTCCGTGGGCACGGCTCTCAGGTGCCGCAAATCGCTCTTGTTACCCACGAGCATGATAACGATGTTCTGGTCGGCATGGTCGCGCAGTTCCTTCAGCCATCGGTTCACGTTCTCGAACGTCACGCCCTTGCTGATATCGTAGACGAGGAGGGCGCCGACAGCACCGCGGTAGTAGGCAGAGGTGATGGCGCGATAACGTTCCTGGCCAGCAGTATCCCAAATCTGTGCCTTGATTGTCTTGGAGTCGACCTGGATGGATCTGGTGGCAAACTCTACGCCGATGGTGGACTTGGAGTCGAGGTTGAACTCGTTGCGGGTGAATCGACTGAGAAGGTTGGACTTTCCGACGCCCGAGTCTCCGATGAGGACCACTGGTAGCGGCATCTGCAGTCAGTAACTGTCTGCCGTCGCCGTCGCCGTCACGGCATCGTCGCGATTGCTTCAGAGCTTCTGGGGAGGGGTATGTTTGCGGTACCTTTGAAAAGAAACTGTGACAGTCAGCGGCTGTTAGCGCAAGCTGGCGGAATAAAGGGGGCACAAGGAAGTTGAATCGAGGGATGATGCTAAGGCAGGCGAGGGCAAGAAAGAGGAGGCGGGCTTACATCGTACTCGTCGTTGGCCATGGTTGCGGTGTGTGATTACAGAGGTGCTGGAGACAGAGGGTATGCTGGAAATCGGAGAGCTGGTGATGGGCTGAGGCAAGGTCTGGCAAGTGGTTGTCGCGTTGATAGTTGTACTGTATGCACACAGGAAAGTGTCAAAGGCAACAATGCGATGTAGGTAGTGTAGTTCGGTTCGATGGTGTCCAAACAGGAGAGACAGGGCAAGGAGGGCGGTGCGGCTCCCCTCGAGTGGGTCCGAGTTTTTAGTGTAGTAGCTAACAGAGTGCAGCCAGCAGCAGCCAGTGCTACAGCGGAGGGAACGAATGAATGGAATGCGCCTGAACCACGGGCAGGGCGAGTAATATTGGAGGGTCAAAGAACTGCGACAGTAGCGCTAATAATGGTGGACTGAATGGTGCGGACAACGGTGGGCCAACAACCAGGGGGATTGCGGACAGCTTTGTCTAACCCAGGACAAATGACCGTCCGTATCTGGCCAGTAAAAGGTGAATGGTGTCACGGGCACTGAAAGCTCAATTCAGGTACCAAGCGCCAGGCGGCCACACCTTCCTCCAGGCAATCAGACAAAGATGACGCTCGCCGAAGGGACGATGCTCCTATGGATCATGCTCCCTCTTCCCATTATGACAGTGCCCCCTGAGACTTCCACTTGCGCCCTGTTACTGTCAACTTTTTGTTTCATTCCGATGACAGTTACCTTCTTCATCAACCACAACCGCAGATGGCCCGACCGTAACGGGTTTGTACACAGCTTACTTTCACGTGCACAGACGCTCATGCTTGTTGCCTGGTGAACCAGGGACCGCTCGATGTGAGTTAGGTAATACAAGTAGCATCAAGAACCTCAGGGCAGTCAGTTGGTCACGAACGGATAGGAAATGCACATGAGCTGAACGTTACAAACATGTTACCCATTTTAACGGGCAGGCAAAGTTCCTGTCATTATTCCCCTATCCAATGCTTTTTTTTATTCCTCCCTTGCCAATTCGCAAGCATTTACAACATAACGGCCCTTCTATGCTACATACTGTGTAAGCATAAAAGGTACATTCGTAACAGAGATCATGGCCAGATTAGAAAGCCCATGTTCACAGCAACAACTGAAGCATATAAACACCGAGTTGGGCTTCCAATTGGTTGGCGACCTTGAACTAATATCACGACGTCACACTTGCCTAGAGGTAGTTGCACCTTCCTTACTCCGATACTTTTACTTACTGTCTACTTCCACCTGTACTTGACACTATGAGCGAGAAATAGTGGGTCCCTGTAAACCCCACCCTCAACCACGTCCAGTCGAGTTCTTTGTTCATCGCATCCAGATTCCTTCGCCCTTTTTTTTCCCCTTCACAACTTTCAATCCCATAAAAACTCCTTCTCTCAAACATCCATCTGCAGACGGCTTAAAACATCATCGACAAAGGAGGTTCAGGTCAGAAATACCTGTCCAAACACTGCCTGTTCCTAACTCCGCCGGAGAACAGGTACATGGCAAATATCGTCACCAATCATCATCCGTCATTTCTCGAGTTTACGCATTAAACGATTCTCAGTTTACCGATCAAGCAACCTCACAAATTTCAGTCACTCAACGAGTATCTGATATCTTGTTGACATCATACCACACAAAAACTATATCGAGTCATCAAAGCTTTATCAAGTAGCGCGTCTACCTGACAGCCATTCAGGCAACGCGAAAAGCTACGTGGCTACCACAGCAAGGACGCCGAGTGACGGGCATGGGAGGTATGAGCCCTCTGCTACTCTGAGCCTCGGCCTCGAAAGTTGTAAAGATTACAACTTGGTTTTTCAAGCCTGCTACGTTTTACAGTCTTCAAAACCCTCAACATGTTCAAAAATGTGGGCCGCAGAGTGTCAAAAGACTCGACTCACTCGACCCCTGCCGACGAAGACGAGGACGATAACATCTCTCTAGCTTCAACAGCGTCCGCGCAACACGATCCAGATGAGGAATTCGAGGTCGAGGATGTCCTCCTCGAGGAACGGGACCAGGATGGCAACAAAGTCTATCTAGTCAAGTGGGAACGCTATCCGCTATATCAATGCACTTGGGAGCCCAAGGACAACTTGGGTGACGAACTCATGGAGATGTGGAGGGAGAAGAAACTGAGGCAAGCGGCCGGAGAGGAAGAGCCATTTGATGTGCGAGTGTTCCATGCAGCCGTTAAGAGGGCCAAGAAGGAAAAGGCCGACCGTCATCGCCGTCGCAACGCGAAGCGGAGGAAACTGGGTCACCCGATGACCGAGCCCTTGGATGGCTCAAGCTCGGAATCAGACCGAGACAATGTCAAGGTCGAGTCCTCTGATGAATCCGGTGACGAAGCTTTGGAGCAAGAGGAGCCCGTCTCCAAGGACGATCGGGAACCACGCTCGGCTAAAGAGAGTGGTACACGCCCGCAATCAGAGTCAAAGTCCAAGCAAAGGATATTCAAAGGCATCGCTCAGCCTGTACCAAAATCGGCCAAGACTACCGCCACTACACGAGAATCCACGTCTCTCGAGCCCAAATCTAAAGCCTCGTCAAGACCCAGTTCCGAAGCCCCGGACAGGCCTTCGCCGCCGCAACCGCCATCTTCCAAGCCTCGACCTGAGCGGAATATCGTGTCAACAACTGGCTACCAAGGAACTGCGAGGAAGCCTGTGGATAAACCACGACCTAGTACTCCAAACGGGTTGACTAGGCCACTGCCCCAATCAACCCGTACCGCTCCTCCAATTGCGTCTCGATCTACGGCTGCTGGCGGTCGGAAGCCTCTGACTGCCAAAAGAACGGCTGTTAAGAAGAACGTCAGTGTCAATATCTTTGCATCAGGCAATGTTAGAAAGCTCCGAAAGAATTTTAAGGAGGCTGTTTCAGACCCAACCAAAGCTCAAAAGCCATTTACAAAGCATCGTTTTCGCCGGATGGCCGAGAAGAATGGCAGGGATAAAGAGGATCGTCCTCCCGATCTATCGACAACAAACCTTCACCTCTTCAGCATCACGGAGGGCCCAACAGGAAGAAGGATCTCGCTAAACGCAACAGCGTCATCAAGCACGCCTATTCCGGCCCCAGGTGGTCAAATGACTGGGACACAGGTCGAAACAGAAGCCGAGACCACAGCTGGACTTGAGCTCAACTCAGACGAAGCGGCACCCATGAATAGCCAGGAACTGTCTTTTCGACCCAAGGATCCGCCCAGAAGGAAGTCTGCTTTGGCAAAATCAAAATCCGATGGAGGACAACCCAAGGAGCGCAAATCTGTCCGCTTCGTGCCTGACCATGATGAGACCACGATTTTTCAGGAACAGGAACAGATGGATGTTGATGGGTTGTTCGTTGAGCCTGTTCATACAACGCCAACTACGCCCACAAATTCGACGGCTCACCAGCGCATACCTAGCCCAGATCCACCGCCTGCCACTGCTTCTGCCGGCGAGTCCGATGACGGGGTGCCGAGGGGAAATCTTAACAAGAGACTGTTGATCGCCGAGATCCCCCCTTTTGAGGTAACATTTCACGATGTGCCGCGAGATAACCATCAGTTGTGGGCTGCACATTTCGGCAAACAAAAGTCGCTAGAGTTTCGGCTAAGCTGTTTCGCCAAAACAGCAGTGGCACAAATGAAGCCTCCTTTGTTCCAAAGGGGCCTGGCCAAAGGGGCTATAACGTCCGAGAACAAAGAAGCTATAGAGAAGCTTGCACAGCAGCTTAAAGCGCGACTGCTCGGTCTTTTCTATTCAAGCCGGCATTACAACCTTCTCATTTATCCCACGAAATGTGAGGAGTGGCAAATCGAATCGTTCGGCCAGGAGGTAGCAACTGGCTTAACCGCAGCGCTCTGTTATGTCATATTCTCCTCAGATATGGACTGTGGAAGTATGCTCAGACCGCTTGATCTTCCGCTGAGGTTGCCAGAGACGAATGGAAAGGCAGTGCCTACTATGACGTGGCTGATGAGCAGATTGTACAAATTCGATTACAATCAACTATTGCCAAGGAAGCCTCAGATTCCAAAGGTACACAAGTTCTTTCTCGCTTTCCCTGAGTCAGGAACTGGGAAAGTGACTCGCTCAGTCGTTTTTCAATGGCTGCGCTCTTGCAACCCCGACTGTCACATATACATATCCAGCCAACCTGGCTCTTGGGGTGCATTCAGAGCCAGTGTAGCCGAGTCATCTGGTGTTGTCATCATCCACGAGACGTTGATGTGGAGTCTTCGCCGGTTCCCAAAGCTTTCCGAGTACCTGGTCAAGAAATACGACGAGTATTGGTGCTTTACGGAACCAAGCGAAGCATACCCCTTATATCCGTCAATGTCCTTGCCGGAAAGCGTTCCCCCCGGGATCAGTCAACTCACGCGAATATTGCCATTCCGCACGGCAATCCTGCTTACCCCGAGCTTTCTTGTGTCCGAGCCTGAACACGCTCGCGAGTTTCTCGATTGGTTTTTTCGCCAATGGAATTACTCCTTTTACTATCGTCTGGTGACGGCCTCCAACATCCATGAGTACCTTCAAGATCTGGCATTAGAATGTATCGATTCGCGCGAGAGGTGGTGGACCGCGGGTCCGAGTCTTGGGATGACTCCCATAGATACCCAGTTCGAGATCAACCTGCGAGGACATAGTCTTGACGAATGTGAATCTAGGCTCCAAGCCGGCATCGCGGCTTCTGAACTTCACAGAATACGCGCCAGACAGCTCGACTCCTCCGGTGGAATGGAGGAGGACCACAGCCCGCTCATCTATGCGGATCCGTCTATCGACCCAAATGACGAGCAAAGCCTGGTCAACTGGTTCGGCTGGTGGTCAACCCTGCGGGCTGATCAGTTCCGAAAGTTCCATGTCGTTGGATCGTGTAACAGCATTGGTTATCCAAACACCAAGAAGGGGATTCGGACGGTCCGCATTCCAAAATATCTGAGAACAACAATCAATGACCCAGACGCGGTAGCAGAGGTTGTGCAGTCAGAAGCATCGCAGAATCTCCAGGTACCAGCACACAAACTGCCCCCTAGCAATCCACCAAGTGCGGCGGGCAATTTGGAGTTGACTGGGCCCTTCAAAAGCGATATACTAATCAATGACCATGGGGCAACTCTTCAAGGATTCATATTCAACAACTTTTGTACGGAACTTCCGGGGCCCCAAATGCGGTTTTACGGATATCCTGTGACGTGGGCTGATCCGAAAATGGCGAGTTCCTACGGCGATTTGATTCTCAAGCACAATAAGACGATCGGCGAGTGGTTCCAATATCCGTATCCATTCAACAACGCCTGGAACACTTACGTTGGTCTGTTTTACACCATTTCGGAGGAGTGGGATCCCCAGAAGCCTCCACAGAACCAGAATCCCAGGTGGCACCCTTGGCTTGCGATTTACAGGCCTGTCAACCCCCATCACCATCCATACACCCGGTGCGAGCTTATTATATGGGATCCTCTCGCAAGGAAACGGTTTCCCGGCTCACAGGCACCGTTAGAAAGCGAGCTCACTGATATGCAACGGCGTGTCATTCGACATGTCCGTGAGCATTGCGGAACAAAGAATCGCGGGACGTACCTCGATCAGGTTTGGCTCGGCGGGTTCAATTGTCCGAGTGAATGTGAATCTCCTTATCCCCTCGACATGACGTTGCAGTTCACCAGGGCAATGGTGCAAGATATCAGAGAACATCTTCCAGCACCGCAGAAGCAGTTGCCGAACAAGGGTTTCAGGAAAGTTCTGAAGGAGCACCCACCGGCGCCCAAACCGATGAATGGTGTCAGTCTAGACAGCGACGACGACGTTGTCATGGACGTGGATAGCAACGACGGCTGGAATGACGAAGACGAAGATGTGCGCATCATCTTCCACCCACCTAGAGGCACCAAGCTCTCCCCTGATGCCCGCTCAAAATGCACCAACAGGCTCTACGAGGAGGCACGTCTCGCCAGGGCCAGGTCCTCTTCGGACCATATGGAGTTCAAGTTCGTTCCAACGCTCAAATGGTACGAGGACCAAGTCGCAGAGGGGCGCGGCTTTGAACACATCAACATCCAGTCGTGGCAAGACATCTTCAACATCTTCCAAATAGGAAAGGCGAAGGGTAGCAAGGTAACGACAGCGGCCACAGCGGCAAGGGCTCCGGCGACTCGTGGAGACAGAGAAGGCGATGTTCAGATGACCGGCTAAGGAAGCGGCGAGTCGAAGACATCAAGTGTAAATACGTTCAACAAAAAGTCGCCGCTGGTAGTGCACAAAGGTGTGAGGTTTCTCCGCCCTAGGTGCCCGAATCGGGTTACGCCTTGGCATCTGTCGAAAGAGAGCAAGAAACAACCAGCTTCCAAGGCCGAAGAGCGACAGAGGGAGGGCGGTGGGGGATGTATGGCTGCTAGAGCAGGCGTTCGAAAAGCTAGGGCAGCTGGGACGAGAGTCACGTTACAATCGTTGACAATGGCCGATTTGAACACTTCCTCCGTGTAAAGAACATTACTACGATGAGCTTGGTTCTGGGCAATGGGTAGGGGATAAAAGGTATAGCATTTCTTATATGCTTGAGACGATGGAATTGGTAAGGGTTACAGGAGAAGTATGTTTGGACTTCGTGTATTCAACATAGATATCATTGTATGGGGGAGGCGTACAAGACAAAAGGTATTATATGTATCAACCTGTTGTTTTAAACACTCCAACACCAACAGTCACTCAATGTATATATAGTTGCCTTAGAACTCATCACTTACTCAACTTCACTCCTTACACCTTCCGTGACATAGCCTTCATACTCCATCTCTCCCCTTCATCCATAACGTAGTATCACTCAGTTCTTATTCCCCTTACCAGCCACACCCAACATCAGCGCACCCTAATTCTGCGGCGGGACCCCAAATCGTTCAGCGAACGGATCATACCTCCAATCCATCACGGGCTCATGCTCCATTCCTCCAGCAATCTCATATGCCATGTCCACTCCGTCCGGGTACATCTGCCTGACGAACTCGAACGTCAAATCCAACACCGCCGTGACTCCTGACGAAGTCCAGATGTTACCATCCACCACCCATCGAGCCGGCGAGACCCTGTTTCATCACACTGTCAGCAGGAATTTTCTCTCCCCAAAAGCCCACATACGCCCCATCGAAGCTAAACAGAAAAAGAAAAAGGGACAAGTAACAGAAAAAAAAAACAGGGAGAACATACCACTTAACCTTCTCTCCCAAAGGCGTCACCTCGCCCCAAGTCATCTTATTAGTTGTCGCCCTCCTCCCATCCAGCACGCCCGCCCTGGCCGCCACCGCAGCACCAATACATATCGTCACCAAATATTTATCCTTGTCGTTCTTCTTCCCACCAATCCCAAACTCCCCAACCATCCTCCTCAAAAACTCCAACTCCCTCCCCTCCCCTTCCAAATCAGGACTGTACACGCCCTCCCCGCCCGGCACGATCAGAACATCCACACTCTCCAACACCTCGCGCATCTCCTCCCACTGTTGGTCATTGGTGGGGATCGGATGGGTCGGGTTGAAGGTCGGATAGAAACTGCTGTTCATGGGGTTCATGGACGAATTCGGGGGCGGGGAAGTGAGGACTGGTGATAGACCGGAAGAGTAAGGGGGCTGCAGGGAAAAGATGAGGAGACGCAAGGGGTGGAAGTCGGCGACGAATTGAAGGATTTCGACGGCCCCGTAGGCGTCGAGGATCTCGAATTGGCGGAAGAGCAGGAGGGCGTAGGTTTTGGGGGTTGGGTAGGTGGTTGAGTTGCTGTTGGTGTTGTTGGCGGGGGTCGGGAAGGGGGTGGTCCTCTTTAGGTTAAATTCGTGGTGGGGGAGGATGGCGGCGGTGGTGAGGTGGAGGTGGAGGAGGGTGAGGATTGTGGTGAGGATTGAGAGGCGCATTTTGGCGGTCGTTTGGGAAATTGTTGTTGATGTTGTCGTTGGTGTTTGGGGTAGTGGGATGGTTGATGATGGTTGCTGGCTTGTTGGAAAGTCCATGGGGGTAAGTGATGCTTTTATGTCTTCTCTTGTTCTCGGCAATCTCCACTCGAACCTGAAGGGCAGCTCGTGTTCACCAGCTTCATGTTCATTACCAGACCGGCTGGATAGGAGAGATCCTACGTACGGTAGACTTGATTTTCCCAACACAAACCACCGAGCTGCCATAATCTTCATGCAGGTCAGTCCCTTCCAGCAAACGATTTGTCATGCAAAGGCCAGAACTCTGGGAACGCATGAGCAGATTCAATCTACAACCAGCTTCAATCCTCTCATGAGGTCTCGCCTCCACACAGCACCATACCTACCACGGTGGCTACCAGACGACGAGACGTGGTGTTCATCTCCAGAAAACACTGACATGTGACCTTTGAGCAAGTATGTGATCCGAAGCGAGTACTATCGACCAGTTAGTTACACAGAAAATTTCCCATATGAAGTTGTCCCAACATCCGATGCTCAACGGGATTAGACCTGTCGGGCCGTCCCAGCCTCCGATGCTCAACGGGATTAGACTTGCCAGGCCGTCCCAACCTCCGATGCTCAACGGAACTAGAGTTTCCAGGTTGCCGTAAACCGTGGGATGTAAACTTGTGCCTCCGGGGTACCGAGACAGCGGGAGAAGATAGATTAAAAGCTTGTGTAACCTTTGACGCTGACGTACCACACTACAGGTAAGTTCAAGACCACACATCCAAAGATTGGTAATCCAAAAGAAGCAGAATATAGAGACGCGGCGAAATGTAAAATAGCAGCTCGCCATTATACACGGACCTTGATTCGCTTACAATGGGACGCAAGTCCGAGACGCAGGTAAACGCGTCTCATAAGAGCTCAGTTTCATGAAAGGGACGTTAGATAATATCATATGGGAAGCCGTCAGACATACCTTGACTGGAATCGATGATCTGGCTTTTGGTGTTGTGGTTGACATTGACCCAAGCTTCCTGCTTCAGATCTGACAGTCTCTCATGATGCTGACGGCGTGGTCAATCATAGCGGTGTGGTGTCAAACCTGTCAGGAGGAAAGGTGTCGCCCGCAAAAACCACCCGCCACAACTGACGGGTTAGGGTTATACCCGTCATCAAGCTCCCATGAATGGCTTCATCCCATCTCCCATCCATCACATCTCGCACCCCTTCAGGTTGGCACACCAGCCGTCACCACCCTGTGTCCGTCCATCCCATTCCAAGTTCACAACTGCAGGTATTTGTATCACTTCCACCAGACCTTCTTTCACCAGGTTCGGTCAACGGTCTCATAATTATAAAAAGAGCCGCAACCGGGAGTCGAACACCCACCGACCGACCATCAATGCTAAAGCTCATTATAAAAAAAAACAAAAAGAAAAGAAAAGAAAAAGGATTAACAACAGCAACGCCAGAACGACGAAATAACGTCCCAACGAATGGGTATCAAGGTGGTGGACGGTTTACCGCACTGGGCCGGCTGAACTTAGCTTTTCTCTTTGCGTTTCTTTTTGTGTTCGTTCCGATGTCGAGTTCATCGAAGTCCCATCTTCATTCGTCTCTGCGCGTCGATGACAAAGCATCAGCTGGATGGTCGTCACAAGAAAGAACGACATCAGTGTGCACGAGCCGCTACAAAGAGGCCCACCCAACGGGGACTTGAGCACCTTCTAGATCCACTATCGGCTGACCGCCTAAAAGTTGACAACACCGCCTACAGCTCGCTGTTCGGCGCATTGCTAGCCGTAAACGTCATGTTGATTTTTGTTCCATTTTCAATCTTTCCCTCCCAACAACCATACCTACTTTCCGTTCTTTTGAGACGAAGACCCGAGCCGTCTTCGATTAACACCTACCTACCCTTAAGAGGGAAACACACGACGGAGCAGTTCCATACCCAGTTTTCCTTTTCTCGATCATCGGCCTAGACCAAAACACCAAAACACCCAAAGCAACCTACTCAACGGGGCCAACCTATCTAACCCAACCAACCCCTATATCCTACATCCCGCGACATCCGAACTTCCTCCTCTACCTACCATCAGCACCTTCAACAACAACCACCACCACAACAACAACCCCCAACCCCCAAACACAAAAAAAATGGCCCGCCACGCCTTCTCCCCCTACGCCCCCCGCCGGCGATCCAACCGCATGGTCCTGATCTGGGTCACCCTCTTCTTCTCCATCATCTTCTTCATGTGGTGGGTACAAACACGACACCGAGACGCGGCGCGGGCGTACACGGACGTGTTTGCCCGGGGCCCGAGGATGGAAGGGGATAACCGGAGGAGGTTTGGAGGGAGGAGTGGGAGGATTTTGGAGGATGCGTAAGAGAGGGAGAGGGAGAGGGGGCCTCGGGGAGATGGGAATTAGAGGAGGCGGTGGAGGCAAAGGTTCCGTTGATTGTGTGGAAATAGGCCCCATCCATCCATCCTCCCTGCCTGAAGAGACTCTGGGTAGGGGGGGGGGGGGGGGGGGGGGGGGGGGGGGGATTGAGGAAGCGGGCGACGACCACGACACATCGAAAATACCAAGAAGCGCCGGAGGATTCAAATCACCGGGTGGATGGAAGGTGTAGAACGAAGTGCGGCGAACCGGCGTGGATTCCACTCAAAGCACCAAACGGGCATACAACAACCCGACCTCCTGAGCTGTTTGTTTCACAGAGGGATCTCCAAAGCAGTCCTCACCAGTTACGATCCCCGAGAATTCCGAATTTTTGCGTCACCCAGGGTTAATAGGATGTAAGGAGTTAGGAGTGACGAAGCCATCGACTTGCTCATCTGAGAAAGTTTGGGGACGAAAGATCCGATCGGATGGCCATCAATAAGGGAAATGTGTGACTCTCTGAGAAATGGCTCTATTGAGGGCTACGTAGTGTATAGATACGTTGAAAAATAATGTTTTATTCTGGGCTTGGTTGCCCAGCTCCTAAATTCGCTACACTTTTCCTTGACTTATCTGGTGGGCATCAACTTATGGTCTTCGTCTACTTGGAGAGGGGACAACAGCCAGTTGCCAGGTTATCACATCTGGACACACAACAAGATCATTGCAAAACTTCACAGAAACAGTCACCGATACACTCAGCACTGGACGGAACGGACGCCATCATCTACGCCTTACCTGTGCACGACGCTAGAGGGCTCGTTCCGTGTCAGCGAGTCCAATGAACTTGAAGGTGAATGATAGAACAAAAAGGGTTGTGGGTTGTATGCACCTTGTTTCGTATAGTATAATCCAAACAGTCATGTGTTCGACGCTCCGAATCCCAATCGTAATATCAAGCTTCCGTATCGTCCCTTACGCCAACCGAACACCAGCTTCCTTGCGCTTCTTACCCTGGTGCGACGCCGCCGTGCTCATACCAACGTTCTGACTAGCATCAAGCATACTCTGCTCCTCCTTTCTCCTCTCAGTCTCGCGCTTCTTAAGCTGCTTATCCGTCTTGCCCTTTCCACTCCCTTTACCGTGGAACTGGTGCGATAGCTCCTTGAAGGCCTCCTTTGTATCGAGCGACCGGCCGCCGTCGCCCACGTACTTGAGCTCAACCGTGGGCTTGTACGCTTCCCTATACAACTGATCTATGACGCGTGCCTGATGCTGTTCGCGGATCATGTTCTGCTGTCGCTGCCACTCCTCACGCTCGCGGATCGTCATCCGGTCGAGACGGCCGCTGGCACGGTCGCGCTCGCGCTGGACGCGGGTCTCGTCGTCGAACTTCTTCATGAGGCGGGCGAGCTCGGCCTTGAAGTGAGCGCTTTCGCGGAAATTCTTGACGAGCTCGGAGCCGCGAGGCTCGGCGTCAATGAGGCGGCGGTCCTTGAGCAAGGCAAAGGTCGCGGCCATGCCTTGGGCCACGAGCTTCTCTTCTTCGACACCGGTTGTAGGAAGCTCGGCAGACGGCGATGTGGCCCGCTCGGACTGTCCGTCCTTGTCGGCGTCTTCCATTTCTTCGTCTGATGATTCCTCCTCCATCGCTGTAACTGCTGTCTCTGTCCGTTGTTGAGGCTTTGGCTTTGGTGCCTTCTTCTCTTCTTCGCGCTCTGCGTGGAGAGCATCAACGAACTCGCTTATCTCGTCGATAACGATACCGCCCGCCTCGGCGACTTCCGGCTCTGGTTGGTTCGATTGTTCGCGCAGCTGCTTAGCAAGCTCTTCGGGTCGTGTCTTCCGCTTCTTCAACGCCGCGGATCTCTGGCGGGCCAAGGATTGTTGCAGATCGTCATCGTCGACAAAGTCCTCGTCAAACGTCTTCCTCTTTTTCGTGTACGTCGCACCAGAGTCAACGTCCATCTGTTGGTCTGTATCTGCTGGAGCTTCTGGCTCTCCTGGGTATAGCACATCGTCGTCGTCTCTTCGCCTTGTCGACTTGGTCTTCTTCTTTTTCGGCTTCTTGACTTTGATTTCGGACGCGTCCATATAATCTGATACTGGAGCAGGAGCATCGTCTGTTCGAACAATAATTAGCAAGCAGTAAGTAAGGGTATTTGAGGGTGGACATAACATACCGAGCATATCCAGATCAACAGTCTGCCCCTTCCTCTGAACAGGCGCACTGTCTAGGATATCGGCCAAAGAATCTGTTGTTGCCGTTGTCCTGATTGTCTGACCGAGTGTGAAAGCCTTCTTCTTTTTGCCATTAATCTCCTCGTCGTATTGCGACAAAATCGTTCGTTCGCCCGTCTCGTCGATGTCATTAGGGTCGTAAAGCGGCTTCTTCTTCTTGAGGTCGAGTCTCTCGCTCAGCTTTTCTCGTTCGCGCAATTCAATGTTTTCGAGCTCGTCTCCTTCCTCTTCGGCATCCAACACACCAGTATCCTTGAGCGTGAGAACCTGGTCGCCACTCTCGAGGAAAGTATCCATATCGTGCGCGACCTTGACACCGGCCAGATCCCTAGCTGTGTGCTCAGCCGTCGCCGCCGCAGCTTCTGCAGCGGCCTTCTCCTCCTCGGCCTTCTTCGCTGCCTCGATCGCCTTTTGTCGCTTCTTCTGGTTCTTGAGCCAAGCCTTGGCATCGAGCTCGTCGTCCTCCACGTCATCGGCTATGCCCCTGCCGTCGAGTATGGCGTTGCGCTGGGCCATCTCGCGGGCCTTCTTGATGGAGGCGACTCTCTCCTCACGCTTCTTCTTCGCGGCTTCTGTCTCCAGGGCCTTATTATAGTTGTCGTACGATGCGGCTTCGCGGGTCTCGAGGGTGCTGCCCTTGTCTTCGCCTTCGGGAGTGGGCGATCTAGCCTTGGGCGCTTCGCCGGGGACAGGCAGGGGCTTCATGCCCATTGCCCGTCGCACCTTGTTGAGCTCTTCGATTGACGCGGCGTCCATTGTGGGAATGGTTGCTGATGAGAATATGCGATGGTGATGAGGTGTCGCAAGCCGCTAGGTGCGGATGTGGGTGCCGAAAGGAAGTTAAAGTCCCGGTCGCGTGTGAATGGATGATGCACAGTGATCAGAAGTGGTGGACAGTGGTTGCCAGTGGAACCGCTGGACGTCAGTTGAGGCTGACTGGCAGGCAAACAAGTCTGGGCCTGGCCGTAACTGGCTGGAGCCATGCGATAAGACTAAGATAAAGGAAGCAGTATCCACCAAGACTTGCAGGGCTGGCTTGGCAACAGAAGCACAGACCCCACATCCAAAATTTTCGTATATCAAGCGGGACGTTCACACCCAACTCTTCCTCTTTCTCTTCTTTTTTCTCTCCTCACGGACCTGTGCCCAGTGCTCCCCTGCCGCCAGCTCGTGCTTGCACTTGTAGGTAGCTAGGGTTGAGTGCTGAGGCAGTTCGGCAACCAAGGAGCCATCCAGAACTTAATGTTCTTCCATGATGTCAATTTCCATCCGACAGGTCACCAGAAGAACCGAACTCCGGCGTGAACCTCGTTCGCCGCAAGGCTTGAGCTTGGGGAGCGCCGGATGATGTAGGGGAAGTCATATTCCAATCCGTTCGCCGAGGACGTCGTCCTATGAGGCTGGGGGAAACCATGACAATTGCCACATTTCTTGCCGTAAACATGTGTTTTTGCTGTTGCCTTGCTGTCTTGTTTCATCAACATGGCGTTCTAAAACTTGCCCTTCAATAGCAGCAGTGAAGGTCCGCACATCCAGTCAGATAATTCCCATGTCACGTTGTGCATTTTGGCATCAGCCTGCCCGATTTCGACATGCTTCCCTTTCACATGCTATGCTTGCACTCATCAACATCAGATGTTCGAATGCCCGTCTGCTGTTGGTACCTGCGTGGAGAATCCATAGTCTGTTTGTGCTGACCGTTGACCCTGACTCTCATATATTTTGTGAAGTGGGATGTTCTGTCATCAAGAACCATGTCAGCTTCCACTGCTCTCATCCATGTATCGGAATCAGCCGTTTCTTCAGAACTGCTAAACCGTAGTACTCAAACGGTCACCTTGGTTCCGGGAATGGAGTCAAAGCATCTTTGTTGGAAGTTCGTGCCTTAGGCACTCCCTTCCAGGTATTTAGGCTGCCCTGGTTTCCGTTTCTCCTCTTCCGCAAAACAACAACAATCAAGCCCTTTTTCGTTGTCGCCTTTTCCAGCCCACCGACAATCTTTCTGTCCAAGTTCAATGCCGAGAGTTGAAACGTCAAAGCTCTTGTAGTGCGAATTTTTGGTCGGCCTTTTTCGGCGCAATCCCCGTGTCAAATGTCCAGTTGCTACTACACGTCACGCAAATAGTCTGGTTCTTTTCAGGTTCTTGAGCTTCTTCTGGTGGTACGATGGTGTGTCATGGACTGATGCTATTCCCAACCTGTGTGACTGTTAACCCTAACCCGATTTGATCTAAACGTCCTAGCTGAAACAAGATATTCCCATATTTCCCACCTTTTTTGACGACTCTGGAAGGGGCTCTGCTTCAGATCTATAACTGGAGCAGAGTTTAGCATAATAGGAAATGGCAGAGCCTCACTCCCACATCTCCAACAAGTGGAAGTCCAGCGCAAAACCACCCCTGTCCTTAGCATAACCGGACTCCTTCCTGTTCCTGACACAACGGCCGCGGATGCAGATGCAAGTCGGCACTCCAACGCGGGGGAACAGGGGTCCTGTCATGACTGCCCGCAGCCAAGAAAAGATGGGGGAGGTAGGGTTGCTCCGACCTGCCTGTCTGCCCAAGGTCCAGGTTCCCCAACTTCACTTTCTATCCTCGGCATGGTGCCCGTCCGCGGTCCTTCCATCACTCCAAGCCCTTTCCCCCAGACGCCGCAGACTTTTCCAAGATCGAGACGGCCCGATTTCGAATGACCTCGGCGGCGGCAGACCACCATTTGTCACGTCTTGGTGGTATCGATTATCCAGAAAATAAAAACTCATAAGACGGTCGGCCGGATGAGCTGACGTATGGTGGAGACGCGTGTCGTTGGATGTGGGCAGCACCGATGGCGGAGAGGGAGAGAGACTGATTCCTATTCACAGAAGTAATGTGCTTGTGGTTTGTTTTTGGCTGTCAGACAAGAGATGGAGAAATGCTAGAACGAGTATTCTCCGAGACGAGAGCCTCCGACTAAAAAGAGATCCGCAACGATGGAGCAACTAGCGGGCCGTGATATACAGTTCCCCCAATTCTAGACTTGAGGTATGACAAAGTTAGCTTCACATAGCACAAAGTACATCACATTGCCATGTGTGCAGGTGTCAAAAGGGCGGAAAAAAGTCACGAGAGATTTGATTGTGTTCCCGTGATGCTCAAAGCAGGCATAGTTCCCCGCATTACCTATCGAGGTTTCTCCGCCGTAGCGAGATCATGGGGAAACCAGACTTCAGCTCCAAAAGGGCCGGTGTAACCGCCCCACACCCGCCGATGTCAGATTCCAAGCTGCAGTGCGCCGTCTGCAGATTTCACATGATGAACACACCGACATCACGGCACCTCCAGTGACACTGACGCCTACCTATAGCAGCCACCCTTTTGCGATGCGACGGCAAGATATCGGCCTTTCTTTATTGCAGCTGGGCGTTGCTTGAAGCTTGAGTGGCCTTTGACATTTTGGGTCCAGTCCCGGCCAATCTCCGCCATCCACACTTTCCACTCCCCCCAGGTCAGCAGCTCTCCTGGTTTGATACCGCTTATTAGAACATACCGCTCTCTGTATAGACCAACCATGGCACCGCACGTTCTCTTGCTCCAAAGAGCTTATCATGCTCCCCTTGATCTGCTCCAATGAGTCAAAGACCAAGCTCTCCAAGCAAGGGAGAGCTCAGGGGGAGCAAACGTTCCTGCAGATAGGCACAAAGCATGAGGATCGTGACGTGACCAGTGACCAGGGCAAAACACAAAAGAGAGCAAAGATCCAAAAGGGTCAAAAGGACCGAGCCTCAATGCCCGGATGGCACTCAACATCGTCTTCTCGGCCCTTTCTCCAACTCTTCTCCTTCCTTAATCTACCCTAGCACCAATCCCCATCCCATCGACGACGCTGCAAGGCCCCATCTCTAACCACCGAGTGCTCCCTCATCCACGAAACTGACCCCGGTCCTCCTCCGACGCCCTTGAGAGTAGAGTTGAGGTGCGGAACTTGGACGACTGGACCAGGGCAACTTCACTAACGACAAGGTTCACTCCGGCTGGACCGCAACACTAACGTCACTTTATTTACCGGGTCTTCCAAAGGGGGAAATGCCAAGGGTGAGCGAGACAAGATCGTCGCTCATCAGTCAAGATGGACACAATATATAACCTCAAGCAAGTCCTCCTCAGCAACCATGATTTCACCACCAGCCTGGTCTCCAACGCAACAGACTACTCGACAAGCCCTCTGACCTACTTCGTCATGCATCTCGTCTCTTCGCTCCTTGTCGTGGGCGCCGCCTTCCACACCGTGCTCGGTCTGCCGGATCCTCTGGATCCTCTGCGTGAGAAGAGGAACAGCGACATCATCAAGCGGTCTGCCGACTCCTTTATCCAGACCGAGACTCCCATTGCGCTGAACAACCTTCTGTGCAACATCGGCTCTTCTGGATGCAGAGCCTCCGGTGCTGCCTCTGGTGCTGTGGTTGCCTCCCCTTCCAAGTCGAGCCCTGACTGTAAGTGGAAATTGCCCAGTGTGTCTCATCTAAAAAGGCAGCATAGCTCACAGTGTCGATAGACTGGTACACCTGGACTCGTGATGCCGCCCTTGTCTCCAAGCTTGTCGTCGACAGGTTCACCAACGAGTACAACACCACTCTTCAGAACACCATCCAGGCTTATGCTGCTGCTCAGGCCAAGCTTCAGGGTGTTAGCAACCCGTCCGGTTCACTCTCCAACGGTGCCGGTCTTGGTGAGCCCAAGTTCATGGTCGACCTCACGCAGTTCACCGGTGACTGGGGCCGCCCCCAGAGAGATGGTCCTCCCCTTCGTGCCACCGCCCTCATCGACTACGGCAAGTGGCTCGTCAGCAACGGTTATGCCGATACCGCCAAGAACATCATCTGGCCCATCGTGAAGAATGACCTTGCCTACACTGCCCAGTACTGGAATAACACCGGCTTCGATCTTTGGGAGGAGGTCAACAGCTCTTCCTTCTGGACCATTGCCGCCTCCCACCGTGCCCTCGTTGCGGGTTCTGCCTTTGCCAAGTCCATCGGCAGCTCTTGCAGCGCCTGCGATGCTGTTGCTCCCCAGGTCCTGTGCTTCCAGCAGAGCTTCTGGTCCAACAGTGGCTACATCATCTCCAACCTCGTCAACTACCGCAGCGGCAAGGACATCAACTCCGTCTTGACTTCTATCCACAGCTTCGACCCCGCTGCCGGTTGCGATGTCAACACCTTCCAGCCCTGCAGCGACCGTGCTCTTGCCAACCACAAGGTCGTCGTTGACTCCATGCGCTTCTGGGGTGTCAACTCTGGCCGCACTGCCGGTAAGGCCGCCGCTGTCGGTCGCTACCCCGAGGACGTCTACTACAACGGCAACCCCTGGTACCTCGCCACTCTCGCCGCCGCCGAGCAGCTGTACGACGCTCTCTACGTCTGGAAGAAGCAGGGTTCCATCACCGTCACCTCCACCTCTCTCGCCTTCTTCAAGGACCTCGTCTCCTCCGTCAGCACCGGCACCTACTCCAGCTCCTCCTCCACCTACACCTCCATCATCAACGCCGCCACCACCTACGCCGACGGCTTCATCGACGTTGTCGCCCAGTACACTCCCTCCGACGGCTCGCTCACCGAGCAATTCGACAAGGACTCCGGCGCCGCCATCAGCGCCACCCACCTCACCTGGTCCTACGCCTCCTTCCTTTCCGCCGCCGCCCGCCGCGCCGGCATCGTCCCTTCCTCGTG